>JAMLFT010006561.1:0-15887 GCA_026544285.1 Pachyrhizus erosus
TTAATGATATTTAAATATTTTCATAAAAATATATTATAAAATAAATTAATATTATCACTTTAATTTTTTTAATAATTTTAAATTTTAAATTAAAATAAATAATTAATTTTAATTATAAAAATAAAGTATAAATATATATAAATTTCATAATTTTTTTACTTTCTTATTAAATTATATACACTATACTTTGTTGTTAATATGACACACTCATTGATAAGATATTTACATAATTTCATGTGATAATAAATAGGAGTACCTTTTATTCTACCATTCTGATAATCAATTTTTGAAAATAAAAATATTTGATGGAATAGAATTATATATATATATATATATAGGGAATAGATTAAATGATATTGATATAACTTATATCAATTATTTTATCATTCAATATTTTTTAATTGCATATTTTTTAATTTCATTATAGGATTAAAGGTTCTTTCACAAAAATTATATCTATCAAAATTTATATTAATCAAAGATAATTTGATACCTCATTTATATAAATCAAAATCAATGTAATATATATTTTTTAAAATATACTAAAATATGAATTATTTTATCACTTTCTTATTAATGTTTAATTTTTATAAAGTTTAACACAAATAATCAAGATAATATATAATTATAATTTAACGATAAAATTGATTAAATTCACATGTTACATAAAATTATAAAATGACGTAACAATTGATGTAACTTATATTGGTATCAATTGATGATCCCTTTATTTTTTATTTTGGAAATCATATTTTGTCAACATCCACAAAATCAAAAGTCTTTTAAGTTTTAATATAAAATAAATTTATTTTTATTTATTAATAAATCTCAAATAATTTTACATAAATTACTCAAACGGATTGATACTATTTTTTTACATGGAGATGATATTTTGTTTAGAGATTAACAAGAAATATTTTATATTTATATGAACTTAATATATATTTTATTTATACTTGTATTCTTTTATATTTAACTTAAAAAAATGATATCTTATTTTAAAAAAATATGTGTAAAATTAATTATTATTAAAATACTTCAATTATTGCAAAAGTTTTCATATCATTTTTTATATTAAGTTCACAAATATTTATTTGCTACTTAAATAATTAAATAATGACATATTTGATATAAGAAAATATTTTAAGGTTAAAAAATCTAAATTTGATAATTTTTAAAAAATTATATAACATATATAATTTTAAAAAAGTCAATATTGTGAATAATTTTTTAATTTTAGCAAAGAATGTGATATTTTAATTGATAGATTTTGAATGAAAAGGATTTTATAGTATGTTAAGCAGCTTAATTCATTTAGTCTTTTTAAGATTTTGAGGAAGGAGAAGATTTGAGAATTTAAGGAAAAGGAATTTTGAAAAAATATTGTAATAATTAAAAAATTTAATATATTAAATTTGAATGGAAAAATTAGTGGAGAATAAAATTTCTCACTAAGTATAATAAAGGATTATGTTTGAAGAGTGATATTTTTATTTAAACTTTAAATAGTCATATGTTTTTAATACTAAAATAATTAACAATTGTTCATTTGAATTTTAGCCACAAATTATTATTATTATATGAATAAAAAATAAATAGTCAATATTTTTAATTTTAAAATAATTTTCTTTAAATGTAAATAAAAAGCAAGTGAATTTTTTATTTTTAATAATAATTTTATACATTGTCTTGTTAGATATTTTATTTTTATTTTGAAAATTTTGTATTTGTTGAGTGGTTGACTATTATGGAATGAAATTTTTTTAAACATTTTGTCCTTATTTATTAAAAAACATATTTTTATTTATCTTTTATATAATAAGAAAGGGAAATTTTAGAGAAAATTATCACTTATTTTAAAGTTATATAAGTTACTTTTAATTATTATAATTAATATATGAAAATATTATATTTAATTTTTATAATTTTTTTAAAAAATAATTTCAAATGGCGGGTTTTGAAAATAAATAGCAAGAATTTGTTGTTAAACTTATGAGAATTATGAACACTACATATTTATATCTACTAATAAAAAAATTTTAAAAAAATATCTTCTTAATAAGCTTTGAAGTAAAAAATTGTCATTATTGTTTCAAGATTTGAAATCATATTCTTTAAATGTACAAAGAGAGAAATTGTATATTTTATTTTTACCACCAACTATAATATTTTTAATTTTTTTTAAAAGAATTACAAATATCATTCTTTTAAACTTATTCAATAAAAGTTGTGTACGATGTATCATTTATTTTGTTTACTCCTTATAGGTGAAAAATTTTAAAAAATATTAATAATATAATAAGTATATTAAATATTTCATAAATAATAAACAAAAATATTTTTAATATACTAATATATTAAATTAAAATTTAATCTTAATATAATATATTATATAATTTGAAAATTAATTTTTTAATTTTATTTATTTTCAATGAAAATAGATGACGCCAATGTATGATATAATTTGATAATTAAAATTTGATCATTTTTTAATTTATTAATTTAAAAAAGATTACCATTTGGTGTTCATCAATGTTTTTTCTGTAACAAAATCTATTTCTCTGAAGAGAAACCCGTCTGCAGAAGCTTCTATATTTAGACATCAAATCTTTAAACATGGCTATCTAATAATTGGCATTGTAACATGAAACATGAGAACGATTCATCTGTACCCACCAAATTAATTCATTCATGTCACGTTTCTCATCAAACCAACTAAATGGTATATATTCAAACTAAAGATATCCATTTCAATCTCATGATTACACTAAATTCCATAAACAATACACAAAACCAAAGAAGCCAGATTGCACAAAATTAGCAAGCAGTGAGTGATATGAAAAAAAAAAAAATCATAAAAAGAGGACACACACACACACACACATATAAGAACTTGCAAGTGCAACACCTTTTGCCTCGTTCATGCTCGTTTCTCACTAAACAGTGTCGAAACCCTACAAGCCTTCTCCGCCGCCACCATAGCTTTCTCGTTGTACTTCTCCGTCCAATGTGCCGCCTTCGGCAGCCGAGGGAACAGCCGCTGCCACGCTGCCAATGCGCACTGCTCCGCCTTGGCCACGTACCTCTCGTACAGCACCTTCACGGCCGGCTCGCACTTGGCGTAAACGGCTCCGGCGATGTCTGAGGCGGTGGTCGGGGAAGGCGCGGTAGGCCGGTGGGCTTCGGCAGCGGAGTGGTCGGTGATGCGGAGGACTTCGTCGGGAACGAGGTGGAACTTGTCGTAGATGGGGCCATTGACGCTCTTGACGGCTTCCTCGACGGAGCGGATGCCGGAGCGCCCCTTGGCGTAAGCGGTGACGGCGGCGCTGCTCATGGTTGAAAAGAAACTTGTACGGTACGTTGTGTTTGTTTGTCGCCTTGGTCTCTGACTCAGGCTCCTGAAAAAACCAAAACCTAATATGGATGAAATATGATTGAAAAAAAAAAAGAAGAAAAAAGGGGATGTGAGCGAAATTAACGAAATGAATCAGAATAGAATAGATAGGTAGCTGGCGGGGAGTTTGATTGGGAGGGCATGAAGATTTGGAATCAATCTTTGATTTCTGTTATTTATAGATGGAGCAACGGTTACGCTCACAAAGCCAAGAACCCGCGCCTAGATTGGCCAATAACTGTGTTGTTGACTTGAATGCATGCATGGTATATGGTTAAGTAAGTACTTATGTTGGCAATTCTAATGACCTCACATATATATCCACCACCTAAAATTTTTCTTCGCCTCCATTTAAAGAAACAATTCAAAAGGATGAAAAAAAAAAAAAAAAAAATAGACACAACGGAAAGATAAATCATTTCATGTGTTTCAATTTTCAACTCCTAATTTAAGGGTACGTTTTTTCTTGCACAGAGAAGGAAAGGATGGTAATTTTGTATTTTTAATGAATGTTTTTAAATTTGGTCATTTTTTTAAAATAAAAAATAATAATATGTTATTATAAATGTAATGTTTTGATTATTTATTTGTTTTTGTAAAGATTGTATAATTCTTTAATTTAAAAATGAAAATTTACCGTTCTCTGTTTTTCCTCGAGAACCTTACTCCTAAACGTACCCTACAAGTGCACTTTTGTTTAATGCATGAAATTTTCTAAAAAAAAAAAAATGTTTACAAACTCTAAGTACTTTATACCAAATGTGTCTATGTACATATCAAATTAGTCAGTTGCTTAATCAGGAAGGAGCATGATAATTCCCAAAAAAGGAGGGTTCAACCTGACATAGTTTATTGCACCAGGGCCATTAGGCATCACTTGACATAAACAATGGTACAACCATAATTCATTGGACTTTCTGGTTCATAATTAGTAACACGTGGATGATTTTGCATAATCTCGAGTGCACGCTCCTTAATAGCACCAGTGCCCGTCCCATGTATAACAAAGAGAACCGAATATGGCCGACTAGCATTAATTGCCATCTCAAGCTGGATAGAAGCTTCTTCTACTCGCATACCTCGTAGGTCCACAGTATTCTTAGATGTACGCACCACTGGACCATAGGAAATATCATCATTGCTTTTGATGTCTACATTACCCCTGTATTCTCCATTCCGCAGACTCTACAATATTAAGCCAAAATGTTACAACTTGCCATTAAGATGTTAGGCCAATCGTTATATACTTTGAACAATCCCCCCTGCCCCCCTTTTCTTTTTCAACAGCATGAGGCCGTGAAGTCATGACCATAAATCATTCATATCAAAGTAATATACAGACAAGTTAGACAATGACAGTCTGTTCTGATTGAAAAAAGGTCATTATAAATGATGTCTGGGTCTGAAATTACTTAATTCAGCAGTGTTCGAATTATCCAAGTGATGGAAAGATACTTTTAAAAAAAATCAAATAAGGTTAAGAAGCCGGTTTTGGAAAGAATACATAATTTTAGAATTTAATTTTCAGGCGCTGTTGATGTAAAAAAATTTATACTGCCAAATAATTACAAATTATCTCAAATATGACTTTTAACCGTTGTTATAAAAGTCAACAAATTTATCATTTGTGATCTGACAACAATATAAAAAACTTTTACATTGTTAGTGTATTTTAATTAAATTCATAATTTCATAGATGTAAATTTCAATTTGCCTAATGATCCAAAGTTAGAAACATGATCAACTTCAGGCTTTGATTCAATCTCAGCTAGATTTTCCACGTTCAAAATTGTCTCTTCGACTAATGCTTGCCCAATCACTTCTAAATGGAAAAGTATATCACTTTGTTTTCTTCCCTGACAGGTTAATTATATCAATTGAACTTTAACACGACAGTAAAGATCTTAACTTTATACGTACCTGCCTCCCCTGACGTATGGAAGTAGTTACAACATTCTTTGCATTAGATGGAATAGGTATGATGTTACTTTTCTTTACACGGACTTTCACTTTGCCATACTGTACCATGATTGTTTCATCATCTCCAGGTGATTCTACCACTGTGGCCAATTTACCCCCCAATCCCTTGACATGGACTTGCTCTCCAATTTGTGGAATATATGAAGCATGATCAGATTCATTGAATTCATTAGCAGGAGTATGAGTTTTTACAATGGAGGCGATTGCAGATTCAGATTCTCTAATAAGTGAATTGAGTTGATCCCGACTAGAAATTCTGAGTTGCTTCTCAAATTTCTGTATCACAGCTTCCATTTGAGATTTTGCATCCACCAGCTCTTGTTGGACCTGTTGTGCTTCCTTTGCCATAAGTTCCATCTCACGTCTATCAAGGTCTTCTGCCTCCCCTTGGATCTTTGCGATATTTAAAGAAAAAAAAAAGCAAAAAATGAGGAGAGATAAAGAAAGAAATAAGCAGCTCTTAATACAATGATATTTAATTGAAGTCTGCCAGCAAATGCTCAAGCATTCTTTTGCTGAACATAATATTTCCAGCAATAAAGGCAGTATGAACATTTTGAAGGGAAAAATCTATGCACTTATTTTTTAAGCTTAAATATGAAATTGTCCCTGAAAAATAACGTCTTTTTTATTTTGGTCTTTAAGAAAAAAAATTAATTTTAGTTCTTTGAAATTTTTTTTGTTTTAGTCCTTAATATCAAATAATGTTTTGATTTTAATCTTTGTTATCTTTTAAATGTTGATATTACAGTGATCTTGACAGTCCAGTGACTCGTTATGTCATCAAAAAATCTAACAAAATAATTATCATATTTTTTTGTTAAATTGTGTTTTTAAATTTCTTATTAACTAATTTAACGTAATTAATTGTTTTGAATAGATAGAAATTTAAAAACACAGTTTACTAAAAAAAATTTACATGTGACTATTTTGTCAAATTCCTTGTTGATGTAATGATGATGTGATAAAGTCTCTATTACGACATCATTTAATGTTATTACTTGATAATAGGAACTAAAACCAAAAAAATAATCTCCAAACAACCAAAATAAAAATGATAAAAATTTAACCAAAAGACACTATTTTTCAAGAACTAAATTGATATTTAAGTCTATTTTATATTATAATTGTGCATATAGTCAACCCAAAGGCCATATTCTAGAAGTAACTCCTTCAAAAATATTGAAATTAACATTTTCTGGCCATCCCCAAGGGTTGGTCATACCTAGAAAGCCATACTGAAATTAACGTTTGTTGGCCATACCCCAAGGATTTGTCACATCACATCTACATACTGTGTTTATCAACAAACTTGCACAACATCCCCATCCCTCTTTGATTTTCTGGTCAATTTACCGTATCTAACTTATTAAGGATGAAAAATTCAGATAAATTTAAAAAGGAACATTATTGATTGTAACACTATCAACCAAGGAAAATAAATTATAATCAAGAAACAGAATCTCTGCCCAGCAAAACATCTACATTGTACTGTACCTCATTGTACACGCTGATAATTTCTGTATGAATGGTTGCAGCCTTTTCAGCCTGAGCCTTTAATCGGTTTCTTTCCTCCTGTAATGACTGATAAAGCATTCCTCTCCGCTCTTGCTGCTGTTCTGGTTTAAACTTCTCAACCCATTTTTGTGCCTGATCAATTATATTTCTATCAAAGCCAATAGATTGTGCTATGCATAATGCGTTTGAATCACCAGTACATCCCCAGAGGATTCTATAAGTTGGTTGTAACGTTTCAGGTGAAAATTCCATTGCTGCATTCTCAAACCGGGTATCCTTTTCCTTCATACTACTTAGATCAGCATAATGAGTGGTTACAACAGCCAAGTGTACATGATCCTTCAAATATTGTAAGATACTGGCAGAAAGAGCAACACCTTCTGAAGGGTCAGTTCCACCACCAATTTCATCAATGAGAACAAGTGATTGTGTCGAGGCCACTTCCAAAATCTTACAAATTCGTGAGATGTGCCCACTAAAAGTTGAGAGATTTTGTTCAAGGGACTTCAATTTGCAGCGGAACAAAAGATCAAACAAAAAATAAAACAATTAAATGATGTCAACAAAATGTCTTTATTGTCTGCAAAAAAAGTTCAGATATTACCTGGTGATCTCCAATATCTGCAAGGATAAAGTCAAACCAAGGAAGTTTTGGATTGTTCTTGGCAGGCAAATGCATTCCAGCCTTTGACATAAGTGATGCCAGGCCCAATGTTTTCATGGAAGCAGTTTTCCCTCCAGTATTGGGTCCTGAGATCACCACCACTTGAGTTCCACGTCCAATTTTAAAGTCAACTGGCACAGGGAAGTCTGATATGCCTTGTGACGGATATTTAGAAACAACTGATCCATTTCCATTACCAAACTCAGCAGCATTTCCAGATCTTAGTGTAAGATTATCTGAACTGTTCTCTATAGAGGACTCCAGGAGTAATGGATGTTGTATACCAACAATGTTAACTGTTAAATCATCATCTTCTTGTCTGATCAAGCTATCATTGTCTTCTTCAACAGAATCACAGCCTTCAAAATTACCTAAGCTGAAAATGGGACATACCCCATTCATCCATTGAGCATATGCACCTCTTGCAAAAGCAAGGTCAACTTCAAGAATTTTATCTAATAAATAATTTATATCTGATTCTGAATTTGCTATTTCAAATGCAAGCATACTCAAAATGGCACTTTCCTCGGCTTTCTCAGAGCTTGAAAGTCTAACTTCCAAGTTGTTCAGATCTATTGCATCTTTGGGTTCCATAAAGTAAGTTGCTCCGGAGCTGCTAGCATTCAGAACTACACCTTCTGGAAGCAAATATCTATGGGAAGCCCTAATTCCCACACACATTCTTGATCGACGCTTAGTTACTAATGGTCTATCAATTCCCCCAGCCTGAAAAATTTGGGATGACACTTCCTTCAACAAAGAATCCAAAATTTCTATATTTCTCTTTCTTTCTGATCTGATGATCTCCAGATCTTCACTTGCTCTATCAAGAATTATTGAAAGATTGCAATCTATGCAAAATTCTATTTTTCGCTCCAAGCCCACTTGGAAATTACAATTTTGCAGTATTTCAAGTAGGGGTAAGTACCTGATGGGAAACAGTTGCATTCATAAAGTTAATGATTCTGATGATTAATTATCTTGGAATTTATGGAAGGAAGCAATTATGCCCAAAATAATAAGTACAATTAGAGTATTACACTCTGAATGCCAGTCATTACCTTTTGAGATAAACTTTCTTTTAAGGCCTTATTGAGACATGAGAATCCATTACCATATGATCTATCCTCCAAACTTTGTCAAGAAAAATAGAACACCTAGCCAAAATGCATAAAAAAGCTGCTTATAAACTGAATCAGACTAAAAATAATACCCTTGAATGTTGGGAAAAGCTATTTTTTACAACTTCCTAGTTCCTAGCAACTCTTTGACTGGCTAAAATATAGATACCACAGCATGAGAGTCATATAAATCTTCTAGAATGCCAATCCAAGTAATGATTGAAACATAATTTGGATTTACTCTTAACACAAAACTTCTCCACACTATCATCCAATCATGGATTGCTAAATTATAGGGTAAGTTTTACTATTACAACCGTTGATCAGAAGTTCTAACTTCAAGTTTCCTTAATTTTGTGCTAGCTGGTTACACTGTTAAAGTAATAAAATTTCGACTCCAATTCAACCTATGTTCTTGCCGTTCAAACCAAACAATTTCACTAAAAATAACAGAAAAAAAAAACTTAATTGCAATTTTTGTCCCCGAAGGATTGCAACAGTGATTTCAGTCCTTCTAAATCCAATCGCAATTGGGTCCTCAAGTTTCTCACATCTCCCCATTCTGATTTCGTCTAATAATTAATTGACATGACAGACTAAGCACAACATAACAAAGAGTAAATTAAGTGTACTGGTTAAAAATATAGAATATTTGAAGTAAATGACTTGTACAAGGTATTTTGATGACTTAACTATTTGACAAAATCATTGTAAACTATTGTTTCTATGGCAACAATAATCAGCAAAAGTAAAGTTTCTTCGTTCCTAGTAAACTGATGACTTAAGTATCGGACAAAATCAAGATGAAGGAACCTAATTGTCAATGGGAGAAAACTTAGGAAGCCAATCGGCACATTTGGAACATGAGGGACCGAAGACTAGAAATACAATTAATCCAACAAAAAAGAAAAAGTCGAATATATATACCTTTGTGGTTGATTAGAAGCGGAAGAGAAGCGTTTCAAAGTATCGAACAATTCCCTGGCGGCGGCAAGCGTGCGGCCAACGGTGCAAAGCTCTCGGGTGGTTAGCAAGTGACCGGAAGTGGCGACGCCGAGAATCTCCGTCAAGTCGTGGATGCCGGAGAAGTCGAGCGGCTCCGCGACGAGTCTGGCGGCGGAGGTCTGGTCGAGAAGCTTCTGGCTCTGGCGGCGGGTGCCGCCGACGGGCAAGCGGGCGTTGAGGGCGGCGGCGGAGCCCATGGAGGTGGAGGTGAACGCCGAGAGCTGCTTGCACACGGAGCTCCATTCCAGCGTCTTGAGGGTCTCTGCTTGGAGCGAGTTCGACTCGGCCGAGTTTGGGTTGGAATTGGAACTGAAACGGGGTTTGAACGAGGGCTTTGGGGGCTTTTTCACCGGAACCAACACGTTGATGCTGAGTTGCATCGGTGAGTCACTACCTTGTTTGTGTTTCTGAGATTACTACCAGTTGGTTATGTTATGGATTGGGTTGGATTCTAATTCCTTTTTTTTTTATTCTAGACAAAGAGGGTATAATATAGAAAGAGGATAAAGGGTCCAATGTTATCATGAGTTTTTTATATATGAATTTATTTTTTAATAGTAAAAGTTTTTTTTAAAAAAGTTATTTTAATCCTTAAAAAATAATTTTAGTTTCTATTAACTAAACCTCCAATTAACTATTTAATAATTATTTTAAATATATAAAATTAAAAAATATACTTCATTAAAAAAATTTTATAAAATTATTATTTTAGATTTATTAAGATATATTAAATAATTACACAGTTAAAATTATTATTATGATATTATTTGATATTATTTAATAATGTAAATTAAAATTTAAAAAATTAAAATTATGCATAACAGTATATTAATTTGATATTATATGTTGAATTTGATACGTGACACTCTCTCAGTTAAAAAGTAAAAAATAGTAACATTCATTAATTAACAATAGTGTTTCGTGAATATGAAAGAATTGTTTTAGGTGGAAAAAAAGACTAAAATTCCATAACAACTAGATTAAAATCCTTTGGCAAAAGTAATGGAAGATACATTTGTCAAAAGTAAAAAAGAAATAAAATCAACAAGAAAATTAAAAAAAAAAAAGGTTAAAAAAGGTGTAGTGTAGTAGAGTATAATTATTGATCAAGGTCTCGTTGCATTTGTCATTTTTTTATTTACATCACGAGACTAACTTTCTCACATTCAATTTTTATTTATTTATTTATTTTGTTTAAATAACTTAATGAAATTGATATGTGATGATGACCAATCCACATTTTAATGAAAATAACTAATTTTGTTGGCAAAAAGATCAAAAGATAATATGTAAGAGATCAAATTCATTTTTTTCAAGAGACTAAATTCTAGTTAGATGCATTTTGGAAGGACCAAAAATATATTCAATCCAAAAAAAGTTCTACCCGACCCATCTAAATATAGATTGAACTTAGATAAAACACTTGGTTTGTTTCACATGAATGTGTTAGATAGTAAAACAATTGGTGTAGTTAATCATGTCTTACAAGCGAACACTAGGTGAAAAAAAGTTTATGGACAATGATCTTTGTTCGTATGGAAAACCCTATTAGAGAGTCTTGAAACCTACTCAAGGGAGCTCACTTGGCGTAAGAGAAAGGCTTCATGGATCAAAGCTTGAAGAAGGTTAAACCTAATCAAGACCCCAAATAGAAGGAGTTGACCCAATAGATCAATATGGTACCCACTTAAGTTGATGTTTTTATGTACCGATCCAAGGCAAAAACCTAGAACAAAAGGGAAACTTCCTAAGGCAACCAAAACCTTTTGATCCTTGCAGGTCAATTCTTTGACTACGTCTAGCTTCTTGGTTCACTCACCAGTAGCTAGTGTTTGAAAGAAAGAAGAAAATGTTGAGACTATTGGATTGCTTTTTCAACAATTAACCATGGAGGGAACAATTACATGACCTTTGATACATTGTAGGATGCTAATTATGTCAAATTTAGTCAATAAGGTTGCTATATATAATGGCAAGATCAATTAAACATGGACAAGCTTCTTCTCCTCCTTGTTTGATTTATCAAAATATTGATTTTGCAAAGGAAAAAAGTAAAGTTCATATAAGACATAGTGGTTATATGAAGAAGTGATTGCAATAACTAATTGACTCTACTCATCTTTTTTAATTGACTCACTTATCCACAACTTTTCTACAAAGAATAACTTCTTGATAGGTGTGACATAGCAATTGCTACACGTGAAGATTTGCATAGGTAGAAAGTAGGAACAATTCACAAAGCAAATTAACAAAATAAAAAAATGCCAAAGTTGACGTCTCTAAATTTTTTGGTTTGAGTACCACCTATATCAACTTTGCCTATAGCAATTGCTTGTAATTCTAATTTTTACTAATAATGGGATTTAGAAGTGTGAATTAATATATATCATTAGAAATCTATTATTCGTTTTTAAAGCAATAAGGTTCTACATGAATTGTCACTCACAAATTGAGTGAGAAAATAATGGTTGTATGTTAAAAAATGTCTACTTGGTGGCTTGTCAATCAAAAGGTATAAACAATTGTTGTCCAAATTGCTTCATATCTTACCTATAGGTCCTAAATTCCATTCCATGAACTTGAAGGGAAAAATTAAGGATATGCACAACTAGGTTGTCAACATATGCATTGAAAAATAAAATGAGACTGCTATAATTTGCATAATTATAACTTATACCTAGGTTGGAAATCAAGAATAATAAAAACTAATTACATCATCAACAACTAGAGAATAACTACATTTATTCATAGTTATAACATTCAACCTATAACTTTCAAAATTTGGCTTAAAGCATTACCATTGACATAAGATTGAGTATTAACCTATGAAGCTAGTGTTATGGTGGCATGCTTAGTTATTATCAAGATCAATAGATTCCTTTGAGACTCTGGTGCAAAGATTTAATGCTTAATATGCCACAAGTAAACCACATCATACCATTTTTGCTACTTGGGTGAACCTGTGTCAAGCAAATAATGAGCCCCACGCACGTTCATAGAGAGGTTTGAGGAGGTGCCTATGAAGATACGAGAATTAAATCTTGAAATAACATTACACTCCATGTTGACAACATTGAAGTTAGAATTGTTCGTAGACAACTTGTATAAGAAACCATTATCTAACATGGACGTATTACAAACCAAAGTTACTAGTTATATTCAAATGGAAGAATTATTTGAGTTTAGAAATAAGGTCATATTCAAGGATCATAAGAAGGATGAGTTTATAGGTATAGACAAGTTGAAGCTTATACATGACAAGAGGATTAAGAATATGCAAATTAAGGGGCCCAAGTATGAATTCTACATGTCTTTGAACATAAGTCCAAGAAAGGTTCTAGAAAAAACTTTTAATGTCAAGTTCCTAGCATTACCACCACTAACAAAAACTATTAATGCAAAAAACTAGACAAAATAGTGGCTAAATACAATCAAAATTATGGGCATACAATCAAGAAACGTTGGATACTTAAGGACAAGATTGAAAAATTGATTCAAGTTAGGCATCTTAGCAACTACATTCAATGTTATAACCTGGGTTGCGAATGATCCATATGTAAGGGATAACAAGTAAAATGAAGAGAAAAAATGATATCAAATTGACTAAGGAAAAGGAAATGATAACAAAATTAATGGAGTGATCAATATTATAACCAGGAGATTTGGTGGTGGTTGAAACCAAGTTTGGCATGGATAAGGCATTTTTGGACAATTCATGATGCTAAAGTTGTAACAAACTAATCCCATAGGGAAATTCCTCCAATTTGTTTCTTTGGCAAATACCTCAAGGGAATATATCCAAACTAGGATGATCTTGTGGTGATAAATGTGGAAATGGTGAATTAGGAAGTTAAAAAGACCTTTATTGACTAAGATAGGTCAACAAATGTTCTTTACTAGTAGACTTTTAAGAAGTTGGAAATTCCTACAAGTTAAGTCATATCAAGACCCTTTGGTTAGGTTTGTTAGGGAGTAAGTGAACACATGAGGTTATGTAGAGGTTGTTGGCTACCTTTGGAAATGAATCATTGTTTCAGATAGTGATGGTCAAATATATCATTATTGATGCAAATACTTTTTATAATATCCTTATTAGATGTCTTACTCTCAATGCACTCAAGATTAGAATATCTACTCCTTATCTCACTATGAAATTCCTTTTAATAACAAGTAACATTGTGATTGTCCAAGCTTATAAAAAAGTTTTAAGTGTTATGAAATGCTTGAAGATAACACTATACAAATTAATATATGAACAAGAAAAAAACTTAGATAACAAAAGGGCGATTGTTAATTACATTAGTTGGGTATACTTGGACCCTAGAGTAGTGATCGAGGAGAGTAGGTCTAAGCCTACAAAGAGTTACTTGAATTTCAACTTAACAACAAATTAGGAAAATGCATTAAGTTAAAGGTATGATTGGACGAATAGCTAAGGCCAAAGATAATTCAAGTGTTGAGAGATAACGCTAACTTGTTTTCATAAAGCATCTTGGACATGCCAAGAATAAATCCTGACTTTCTATGCCATAAATTGGTCATATGGGCAAAACCTTTTGGCTATCACTTAAAAGAAAAGAGAAAACATATAGAGGTAGAAATTGAGAAATTATTTAAGGAAAATAATATTCGTGAGATTAAATACACTACATGGCTAGCCAATATTGTCCTAGTGAAGAAAACAAATGCCAAGTGAAAGATGTATACAAGTTATACAAATTTAAACAAGGTATGTCCCAAACAGGTGTATCTTTTGTCGAGTATAAATTGGTTAATTGATGGAGTTTCTAGGTACACAATGCTCAACTTTTTAAACACTTACTTAAGGTATAACCAAAGTAAGATATATACTCCTGATAAGGATAAAACAACATCTATAATATAACAAGCAATTATTATTATAAGGTGACACCTTTTGGGTTGAAAAATGTAGGTGCGACTTATCAAGTGTTGTTGGACAAAGTCTTTAAGCAACAAATTGACAAAAATATTAAATTCTATATGGATTATATGGTAGTTGAGATGAACAATCTAATGAATCATCCATAAACACTTAGTTGAGGTCTTTTCTGAAATTAAAAGATATAATGTGAAGTTGGACCTAGAGAAGTGTGTTTTTGGAGTAAAAGAAGGAAAAGATTCTTATGCTTCTTACTAACTTATCATAACACAGAGACTAAACCTAACAAGTAAGAAACATCAAAGAAGATTCACATCTTTATCTATTTTTTTTCAATCTAAGATGAAGAAGAAGATGATACCATCTTTTAAGTTACTCAAAAATTACAAAAGTTTTGTTATGATGAGTAGTGTGAGCAAATATTCAAGAAATTTAAAGAGTTCATGTTACCCCATCCATCTTAGTTAGGAGTGTTAAAAAATGTTGAACTAAATTGAACTATTTAAAAATCAGATTGAACTAAAAAAATAATTTAAGTAAAGGAAGATGAAATAAAAAATAATTGGACCAACCATGAACTATATTCTATAAGTTCAAATTAAATTGTCTTAATGCTTTAAACTAAATTGTTATAGATTCAAGAATGATTTTGTTTTCCTAAACTAGTTTTGCAATAAGCTTTAAAGAAACCAAATCTAATTATAAGCCTGTTTGGTTTGGTATCAAAATTAATTTCATAAGCTGAATAGATATTGGTATTCATTTATTTAGGATTGCTAATTTTATTTTATTTTTTACCATTTTGAATCTTAAAATTAAATTTTTTTGTTAATTCTTATGTTTAAAGCATCGTACTAGCCAATTTATTTTTATTAAGGTAGATATAAATTATTTCCTAAACACAAGCTATGACAAAATTTTTAGCACACAAATCACGTAGTCCAATATATCTAAGTTTTTAAACATATAATTATAGTGCTTTAATTAGGTATGATTAAAAATACGTTGATATTTTGAAACTAATATTATCAACCGATACAATGATGATTTCATACTTTTTATCCCTTCCTTATATACAACAAAAAAAGAAAATAATTCATTAAAGATTTAAATAATATTTTAATATCTATAAAATAAAATATTTTTTTAATTTTAATCATTTTTTAATTTGTAAAAAATTTAAATTTTTTATTTTAATTTATAAATAGAAATTAAAATCAAAATCAAAATAATTTTTGAAAAATTAAAATTAAAAATTAAAATAAAAAATTGTTTATTTTATTAAAATAAAAAATCATTTAATTA
>JAMLFT010006562.1:0-15887 GCA_026544285.1 Pachyrhizus erosus
ATATATAGTTAAAATATCTAATATATAATTACTCCAATAGTAACTTTGAAGGATTTGAAAAAAAAATTGTAAAAAAAAACTTAAATATATTTTTTATCTTCAATAAATTTGCAAATTTTATTTTTAGTTCTTAATAATTTTTTTAACTTTTTGGTCTTAATAAATTTTTTATTTTATTTAATTTGTAAAACACTATCTAACTAACTTTATTGCATGTTTCAAAGAGATATCTAAATATATTTAGGAATCAAAAATAAAATAAAATTTTTATTAGGGATCAAAAATAAAATTTACAAATTTATTAAGAATAAAAAATATTTTAAAGTAAAATAATAATAATAGGTTGAAAAGGAAATGAAAGAATTTTAAAAAATTAAGGGTTGAAGTAGAGAATTGAATAGGACACTAGAGTTAATTGACAACATTTTATATAACTATAATATTTTGATGACATTGATATTATTTATTTTAAAATTTATGTTATATATTATAAATTACACATTAATTTTAATTTAACATTTCTTTAATACTATCATTTAATTATAAAAAATAAAATTTGCATGTTATGTTAATGAATTGGATAGATTCAAGTCGTATGCTATACAAAGTGTCGAGTATAAGCTTACATATCTATCAAAATTGAGTTAGATAGAAACTTAGTTAAAATTGTGCCAAAAACAGTTTAGCTAGTGTTTAATTGTAAGAATTTTAACTGCGTCAATTTAAACTCTTTGTTTAGATAAATTTTATTTTAAATTTCTTAAGTTAAAATTGTACCAACTAAACTCAAGCATGAAGGCTCTGAGAATAAATTAGGAAGCGTGGATACCAACGTGATCAAACTTTTTAATTTTTCTAAGGTACAATTGGAAGAAAAACCAGAAACCTCTAAGAAAAAAAGTACAAGCTAAAGCAGCTCTAAGAGCATTACAAAAGAATTCAGGAACAGAAACTTGCCTGTCGTGGTTAGCTGAGAGATCAACAACCTAATTTGCTTCTCGGTACACATGGACCCAAATAACTTGCCCATCATTCTTGTGAACATCATCAATCCTTGTCAATAAATGCAACAAGTTAGACCTTTAATTAACGCTCCCAAGAAACTGGTAGCACCATTGACCATGTGAACGATGTTGAAGCTGGGGAAGTTGATGACATTGATGAAGAAGAGGAGGTTTTTAGTGTTGAACAAGAAGGCCTAGCCGTCAAAGGACCAAAACCAATGCAACAAGATGAGGTATGCGACGAACTACGTGCGCTCGACAATGGAGTCCCCGGTTTTATATTAAAAAAAGGAAGAGCGAAAAACTTATTTGGAAAATGCTTTAGTTCCGTTATAATCAGAAGGCTTTTGGTGTCGTTACAAACTAAGGGGTTGATGACAAAATTTCTAGCTTAAAAATAAAACTAATATTATTTTTTAAGATTGAGATACAAACTTAACGTAAATTTTCATAATTAACGAAATGAATTTATGTTAATTCTCTGGTCACTAAATATATGCTAAGTTTCTCATATGAATATAGATATAGATACATACACTTTTTTTTTTTTTGTTGAGAGAATATAGATACATACACTTCAATACACAAGTGTTGGGATTAAAAGACTAAATGTCATTTTAGTTGAAAGATCAAAATAATATTTATATTTTAAATAAATTCAAATGAATTTTTACTCAATTTTTTACATTAAAAAATTACGTAAATAATTGAAAACAATTTGTTAGGGATAGGAATAAAATCCTCCTGATTAAAAAGCTTCAACTACGACCACAAATCTAAACTATCGAGGAAACTAAACTTTTAACAGTACAGAAGCAGGAAGAGGATTTGATGATTTTGGGATATTAGCCAAAACAAGTGTGGTTGCAACTTAGCAGCAAGGCAGGAGCGTGTTTATTTCTCCGGTTACGCCAATATGTATTTTGGCTCAACCACGTTGAGGTGTGGGTTGGAAAGCAGGATAACGGATAAATATACACACTATACTAGTAATTTTTACGGGGCGATGGTCACTTCACCACCCAAGCAGCATAACATATGCAGAATTATCAAATTGAAAGAAAAGAATTAATGCAAATAATGAAGCAGATGAAACAAAACTGTAAGCAAAGATATGCAGCCCTAGCTTTTAAGCATCTTTCAGTGATTTGTTAACAATATTTTACCCCACGCCACCCCACGCCCCAGTTGAGTAAAAAATTAGATGGGATATCTATCTACATAATGGACGCTTAAAACACCTAACTAAGACGTACACCATTCATTCGTTTACTTGGACTTTCTCACGGACTTGGACTTGGACTTGGACTTTTTACGCGATTTATCGTCCACACTGGTCCATGTATATCCCGCAGGAATCACAAAAGGGTCTGAATCCAACGTCATGGAGGAGGAACATCGTTGCTGCTGCTGCTTATTCGACACGCTATTATTTCGTCTCAGCCATGTGGATGCTACGGAAGAAGAGCACCGGTTTTCTGCTTTGCCTTGTTGCTCATCTCCTCTGCTCAGCAAATGCCTTGGACTCGAGAATGGAGTGTAGAATTGCTCCACAGGTTGCAGCTCCACGAACTTGGTGAACGTAATCACCACCCTCACTGTAGGGACCACCGGTATAGCCACCTGACCCCACCAAAAACAACAAAAATTATTATTATTTACAACAAAATCACTTTCCAAAGCCACATTCCTCATGTGAAAGTGAAAGTATTAATCTCAACTCAACAATCTTAGATGAATGTTGTGTTAGTGGTGGACAGATCACGGTCAACCCCCCTATGGACGTTAGCACCACTACACAACAAAATGACCATTGTGCTCAGAAGACTGTTGGTTCAAATTATTAGTCATAACCGACCACTTGGACCCCACCAAAGCGTCTCCCCCCTTGTCCAAATTCTAATCGTCAGAGAGGGATTTTTCAAGTTAGGCCCACAAAAAAATAGAATCTGATTCAATTAGTATTATAAAAAGACTACAAATGCGATTATTCCCATAATGCCCTTACCTTAACGGGGAAAGTTCCCGGCGGGAACGTGGTAGTGAGTAACTCTCTGAGCCTTCTCACTGCTTTGACCTTATTGGCGAGTATGTCAAGTAACGGCAGAAGCTCCTCCGTCTTTAACGGAAAATGCTCTGTTAGCCACACTGACGGCCGTAAGCTTCTGACGTACTCTTTCTCCTTGGTCTGAGGCATGGTCACGCTTGGCGATGACCTTCGCGGCGGTGGGGCCGTTACGGACGTTAGGTCGATGCTTTTCCTTCCCATTGGGACCCACTCTCTCTCTTCTCGAACGAAGCTACTGTGTCTTCTCTTGTCTGGCATCGGGAACCCGAAATTGGGATTCTCCGCAACCAGAAAACCATCGTCGTCTTCGTCCAGTTCCAACGGCAGCACTTGCTCGCCCCCTGCCACGTCAGACTCGCCGCCGGCAACTTTCCGCGACCGGAAACTGAAAACCACGTTGTGCATTTCGTATACCTTCGCCTTCCACTCTCCTACGCTCTCTGTTTTCTCTTGTCTTCGCCAATTCGTTCGGCCTACAAGCTCTGCCTTCGTCACGTCCATGCCAGGCCGGTACACGTTCATCTGAGAGCAGAACCCGGCCACGTCAGACTCGTTCATCGGTCCTCCGGCGTTCTCGAAGGCGTCGAAGATTTTGCGGTCGTCGCGGTTGAGGACGAGGAGCGAACCCGAGGGGACGTCGTGCGCTGGATCGCCGTCACCGAGGAAGAGGAAGCTCTGATCGGCGCGCTGGATCTTCAGACCGTCGAAGCCGGCAAGCGAGGTGTCGGTGCGGAGGTTGCCGTCGCGCTTCCAGATTTTGTATGTATCGGAGGGGGCGATCCTCCCGACGAAGGGAATGACGGAACTCTCGAAGTGGAAGGAGATCTCCATGTAGAAGTCGCGCATGCGGCGGAGCACGGCGATGACGCGCGGGAGGCGGCGGCGCCACTTGGACCAGGCATTGCGGTGGTGGAGGCGGAGGAGGACGAGCGCGATGTCGGAGGCGCGGCGGCAGAGAGCCTCCTGCAGGGCGTTCCAGCCGGCGGAGTTGTGGAGGGAGACGTCGGCGCCGGCAGTGGCGAGGGCGCGGGCGGCGAAGAGGTCGTTGAGTCGGACGGCGAGGTGGAGAGGCGTTTCTCGGTAAGGAACATCGCGGCGGTCGAGGACGTCGGAGATCTGATCGGCAATATTTTCTTGAGCGAGGGAATCAGACTCGGTTTGGATTAGAGAAGGATCAGAGAGACGAGGGAGTGAGGAGATAATTCTGGATAGGCTGATGTGGTCGCCCAATGCCACGGCGTAGTGAACCGGACTGTGCCCATAATTTTCCGCTTTTATCGTCGGAGGACTCGTGGACTTGGCCATATTCCAACCCTTAGGGCTAGGATCTGCACCAACACTTTTTACATGTTAGTATCCAACAACAAGGATTCTTATGTAACTACAATTTTCGCACCTTTATTGCATACAAATTAATTTTCTTTTTTTTCTTATATTTATATAATTATTTTGACAAAAAAGTTATACATTCATTAATTATATAAAATAAATTATACTCTCATCCAATTATATATATTTTTATAATAGACATTTTTAAAATTATATTAATAATAATTTATTATTATATAAAATTATTTTATATTATCAATATAATATTATTAATTATTATTATTATTATTATTTAATTATTAATAAAAATTTTAAAAGAATTTAAATTTAAATAAAAATTAAAAAATGTTTAAAATGATAAATAGAAGGAGATGTTATGATAGTATAAATTAGATTTAAATGTGTTTTTAATCATTTGATTTTGAGAGTCTTAATTTTTTTTAATCTTTAAATTAATTTTTTTTTTTAATTTGTAAAAGATTTTTAATTTTTTTATAATTAAAAATAGTCACAAATTATATATTTAAATAATAAAAATCGTCTGAGAAGGATTAAAAAATATTTTATAAAAAATTAAGAGATTAAAAAATAAAAATTTTAATTTAGAGAAGAAAGAAAAAAAGAATCCTAAATTTGAGGGGAAAGTATATTTAATTTAAGCATATGGATGGATTAAAGAATGAAGGAGTATTTTGGTGTGAACGAGAGGGACAGTAAGGGAGGCACGGCTTTTTGTAAAATGAAGTTAAGAGTGGAGAGTGTATGAAGTGCGAAAGGGCAGTGATTGGGTCGGGGAATGAGGTAACACTGGTCCATACTCACTCCATAGGAGTTGAGCCATGTCACTTCATCACCCACGTTTTTTGTTATTTCATGTCCGTTCGGCTTTCCTTAACTGCCCTCCTCTTACTTTCGTACGGTATTAATACTACAGTTGCCATTGTTGTATGCTTTAATGTATTATTCATTATGTTAATTAATTGGAATGAATGACATTTATTTTAAGCTTTGGTTTACAAAGGAAAGCAGAAAAAATTAAAAATTAAAAAGTGGAAAGAATCTAAAGATTATTTTTTAATTATTTGATACGAGAAAAAAAAATAGAACGAAAGGTAAATATCATTTTTTTTTCTTTTTTATTTGATTGAGTAAAAAATAACATAAATATTCTTAAACAAAAATAAAATGTAATAAAAAAATAAAATTTAAATATGTTTTAAATCTATTTTTAAAGAATAATATATTTTAAATACATATAAATATGGATATGGATATATAATAAGGTAATGAAGAGCATTAACTAAATAAAAAAATATTAATTAATGTAATTAATAGTAAATGGTCACATAATCTGAGGTCCTGGAATTGTTGATATATTAAAATTGAATATCTGTACTGGTAACGATTTTAATTATACTATTTCATAGCAACACCTAAACTCATGGCCAAGCGTGTTTCTTGAACCATTCACAGGGTTTATCTCATGGCAGGGGTTTATTACTGCTCGCTGAAATGAGTTCAGCTGGTAACCTTGCCAAGGGTGATTATACCACTGCTGCAGTAAAAATTGCTGAGCATCATTCTGACTTTGTAATTTGGCTTCATCTCAGTTAATCCTGCATCATAGCCAGGGGCACCTATAAATCCTTCTTTCATTCAGGCAACCCCCCGAGTTTAAATGGTAATTGCCCCATTATTAGTCGTACTCTCTTAGGTTCAAAAGGAATTCTTGTGGAGGATAAACCTGCTTCCTGGATTGAGCATGAAACAGAAGCAGAATTAAAAGGAGAACTTTACACTGTCTTGGTAATTAGATATCATCAAATATGGTTTTGGGCATTCACATTATAATATAAGCGATATGGATATTTTGGGGTTAGTACCTAAATATTAGTTAGAATTAGGATAAAAAAAGAAAAAAGAAAGATGCAAAATGAATCATTGGTTTGCATTCTACCAAATTAACTTGTTCCTCTGGCCTTTTGTATTAAGATTGTTTTTCTTTGGTCATAGTTTATTTCTGTGTGTTTAAAGGTCAATTTCCCGAGCGACTTGTTGGCTTAGGGCATGAATGTAAAGCTTGAAAGACTCAGTTGGAAACTGACAGCAACGGAAGCGATACTGTCGCATTTTTTTTTATTTTCTTTTTTCAAGTTCATTTTTTATGTTTTATCTGTCCCTTAAGAATATCATGATTGTCTTGTGGTAGAGAGATGTAGTTGTCTCATTTCATCTATCCCTTTAATTTTCTTATATGGAAAATACATTAAAGCAGCATTTTTATTTTATTTTATCTTGTAGCAAATTGATCTTGTCTGTTCAAATATTGTTCCAGATGGTCCATGAAAATTGAAGTGGATTTTTTATTTTATTTTCTTTGATGGAAATTAAATGAAAATAAATATAGATATAGAATTGTAATATGGAATTTTAATTAATTTTCCACAATAAATATGAAGAAACGATGATATATCTACTCTGAACCGAGGTTTGCTTATACTTAAACAAAGAAAAAAAAATTATTCTAAAAATTTAATGAAATTATACAAATATTTCTTATATTTTAATTATTATAATAATTTTTTGGTGTAATATATAAGAAATATTAATATTTTAAAATATTATAAGATGTTAATGCAACATGTAAATAAGAATCAGTGTAATGTTTTTAAATATAAAGATGTTAGTGCAGAAGAATAGAAAAAAGAGTAAACAAATCGCAAGTTATCCAAGCTCGTCTAACTTGAATTTGATTTTAGATTCCTCTATTCTATTTTTACACTGAATATAAAATTTATACTCTTATTTTTTAAAGGGATCTTTCATATATTAAATTGGGCTGATTTTGGAAGTGTTGATTCACATCACATAGCTACTGGTCTTAGAATTGTGACGGAGTTCTGTTGCTACTTGCTGAAATGATTTCAACTGTATTACTGTAACCTTACCAGGAACTCCCATAAATTCTATTGCAGTTCAAATGGTGATTGGGGACACTGCATCATATATTGTAAGTCACGTGCTGAAGATAGAGATGTGCAAAAATAGTTTCCCATTATTACTCGTTAGTAGTACCATTTTAGATTGAAAAGTAATTTTAGGGACGAAAAGGGTATAAAAGATGGAGAGGCTGTACTAGTTTATCTATATTAATACCCACAGTGTAACCCATACTTTATGCTTTGAGAATGAAATAGAAGTAGAATTGTAAACCCTGCGTAGCATTGTTTATGCGTTTCAGGCAACGTAATTTTCTTTAGATTAAATATGATTTTAGTATTCTAAATATTTAATATATTAGTTTTATTTTTTAAATAATTTTATTATATTTTATTTTTAAAAAAATTAAGTCTTTTTGTTTAATTTTATTCATTTTTTTATTAAAAATTTACAATAATAATTATTTTAATATTAGTATTTTCATTTTTAACATTAATATTCAATGAGCCTAGTAAGAATAGAAAAAAAAATTATATTATAACTATATTATTTTCAGATAAGTACATATAATTTAATGCATATTACTTTTGTTGTTGATAAAATTTGATTTTGAAAACAAATATTAACAAGTGCATTAGTTGCAACACTTTGAGACTTCGTGATGTTGTCTGTGATAGATTTAGGTAGTTTACATCTAATAGAAAAAATTAACAAAGTTAAATAAATAACTTAATTTTTTTTTTAATTTTAAAGACCAAATATAATAAATTTATTTTTAAAAAATTAAAATCAATATATCAATATTTAGGAGAATTAAAATTATATTTATTTATTTTTATTTATCATAAATATAATATCCATTTTTAAGCTTATTTAAAAATAATAATACTATTTTAATAAAATGAGTATTTTTTATTTTTTTTAATGTTTGTTTAAACTATTTTTTTTCTTACAAAATTTTTGTTTTATTAAAAAGTAAAAC
Organism: Pachyrhizus erosus; assembly: GCA_026544285.1. NCBI lineage: Eukaryota > Viridiplantae > Streptophyta > Magnoliopsida > Fabales > Fabaceae > Pachyrhizus > Pachyrhizus erosus. Next base: position 8,324 of record JAMLFT010006562.1, read on the forward strand.
TCATCTAATTTTTAAAAAATTATTTCTTAAAAAAACATTTTTTAAAAACATCACTCTTTATAAGTTTAAACAAACTAGTCTATATTGAATCAGTTTGTTTAAGTTTAAAAAATAATTTTAAAAAAATTTAAATACTTTTTTAAAAAAATAAATAATTTTTTAAAATTAAAAAATAATTTTTAAAGAAAAAAAAATTAGACAAACACAAAAAAATCAACAAACCACTTATTTTATTAAAAAAATATTCTAAAAAATAAGTTTAAACAAATGGACCTATTATATTTCAATTTAAATTATTTTCTCTTCACATGTACACTTGATTTAATTTAATATTATAATCTAGTTTCATAATTTATTTCATTTTATCTTAACTTTTATTTTATTTTAAATACATATTACTTTCTTGTTATACACATTCACAACTACGTTGTTTTTTAAATTTGACTAGACTAGTCCATTTAATTGATCAAACTAAAAATCAATTTAAAAACACAAAATTTGGTCTTCTCAAAATTGGTGAGAACTACACATATTGGTGAAAATAAATTCAAAATTGATATTTTTAAAATATATTTTTTTATTTTTTACACATAAAAATAAATTATTTTATTAATTATTAATTTTTTATCTTATAAAATGTATACTTTAGTCATTTACATTAATTTTTAATATTTTATATCTTACTTTTTATAATTTTATATATATATATGTAATTTTTATTTTAGATGTAAACTTGTTGTTAATGAACATTGTTGTATTTTGTTAATATATAAATTAAGTATTATGATATATTTGATTTAGACTTTTATGTGTATTTTAAATGTTAAGAATCTATATAATGATGTTTTATTTTAGTTGTTAGTATTATAAAATTATAATATTATATTTATTTAATTATTATTATTATATTAATATTGATTCAACTATGATTAAACTATTAGATCTTGAATTAGTATCTTCACCAAATTAATAATCAATTTAATTTTAAAAATATTGTAAATTGGTTGTGAAATACACACTTCATTAGTTTTAACAACCACATATTGTTATTAATGAATGTTGTTGTCTTTTATCATCAATCCAAGCTTGGTTATGTTAGGATTCAAACTAATGGAGTTGTTTTACTTTAGTAAGAGATACTCCTTTATATCTAGTTTTCATATTTTTTACCATATTTCTATGTGTGTTTATAATTTGATTGTGAATGAAATGTAGTAACTTTATAATATCTATGAAAGTCAACAACTCACATTTTACTCTACTTCACAAGAGTGATATTTCACTCGATTTTTTTATTGGTTAAAACATTTCATTAGTTAGAATCTTTCACAGGTAACCTTATTTGAGACATTAACAACCAACTTTTAGAATTGACAATTGATCCTACAAATCAACACAAGAATTTTCAACATATCCTGTTATTATTCAAAGTCAAACACATTTAATTGTGAAGTTATTAAGTGATGAACTATTGAAAAGTAGATACATTTTGTTGATATAAGTAGTAGTAATTAATTTTTTTAAGTTATTCTCAATTGTACAATCTTATAAAATCTTATATTTACATAATCATTATATCTCTTTATTTTTTGTGTGATTTGATGAATTCATGTATCATTTTTGCTCGAAGTCTATTAGGAATAACTCTTTATTATTCATGTTTTGTCTTTTTTTACATTGACAATCACTTCTCATTTTCGTTTTATAATGTTAATATAATAATACATTTAAGTAATTTATATGAAAAAGTTTCAAATTTTATCATTATTTTATCAAATGATATATTTAAGTAATTTATATGGAGTTGTTTTAAATTTTATCATTGTTTTATCATTACTTGTTTTGCAAATTAATTGTTACTTATGTATCTTTTTGTCATACTTATATATCTTTTTGTCGTGCTAAAAATATCAATGTGAAAAAATATCATTATCAGTTATACTTTTTCAGTAAACTAAATTACTAATTTAATCTTTTAAAGATTCACATACTAAAAATTTATTAGATATTTTAAATATTTGTGATACGAAAAAACATTTACAATATTTAAAAAAATAAAAATATTTATTATAATGTATAACAACTTGATCCTTGATAGAATGAAAATTTTAATATTCATTGTTATTTGTTAAAAGGTTTTCTCCCCTTTTGCCCGGGAAAAAATAATGACAATTTAGTAATCTTTTAATGTTAAGTAAATTTTTAAGGCATTACATAAATAGTTTAATAAGTTTTTTAAGGAAAATATAATTGTTAATATATATACTAGCTTAAAAAATAATAACCTTTTAAATACTATTACTAACAAAATTTGAATCCAAAGAGTATTACTTATTTTATTGTACTAGGAAATCAAGTTTCACATACGACATTGCACATGAAATACAATAAACACCTGATTACCGTAAGAACGTATCAGTTCAGTTCAATGGGAAAAGTCGCATGTTTTTTTTCTTTTTTCTTTTTTCAGGTAGGTTTCATCCCTCACCTAACCCCTCAAAATGAAACCTTTGAAAACAGGGAAACTTTGACTAGAAGTTGGTCAGAAAATGGTCATTGAGCGGCAAAATCGGTGTGGTCTACTTTCCTACCTAGTATTTGTTTTCCATCTCCTTCTAATTGGTTCAGGGTTTTGACTTTAATAGTTAAATTTGACTTAGACCATGTAAAGTTATTTCTCGACACTACCTACCTAATTTCAATTTCTTCTGAGAACGTTTGGACCGAATGCCCTTATTCTAATAAAATTAAAAAATAACATAGAATAATTTGTAATTTAATCATACGTTGTCATATCTAATAAATTTATTAATATTTACAATAATTATTTTAAAAATTATACTAATAATAATTTACTAATATTTTACATTACAGTAGATAAAAATTAAACCCAAAAACTTAACTATGCCAAAACATAAAAGTCGACGTGCAGAGTGGATGCTTTATATTAAATTTTGACCCGAATATGTGACTAGAAATTATAGCCACCTATTTGTAATTAATATTTAAAGGTATTAAATTGGACGGGGTAAATAATGTGTAGTTGTTGACACAATTGTTAGGTGATTTCTGCATCCATTCTCTCTACCCAACTTCTCTTCCAGCTCCAAATCATCATGAAACCAGCTTAGGAGAGTCAAAACAACTTAATTAAGAAATAAATAACAATGAAGGAAGAGATTTGTTCAACAATAATGCCTCCTTTAGACATCTGTCTTGGCAATACGCATCAGAATTTTCTAGATGTCACTTACTGTATCACTTTTAATTTTAAACATTATTTATATAAATTTTTGTCTTATATAAAAATATTATCTAAAACACGTAAAAAATTAAATGTAATACATTTAATTTTTTTTTAAAAAACATTTTAAAATTAAAATAATATAAAAAAATTAAAAAGACCTAATTCAAATATTTATAACTTTAGAGAGAATTAAAATATATTCAATCCTTCTAATTTTTTAAAGAAGAAGAAAAATAAAATGAAGAGTGAAACGCATTGTAAAGCATTCAGGAGCCTGCCATCGCAGTTTAACTAATTGAAGATGACAAATTTGTTTAATTGGTAAAATGAAAGTGCTTTTAAAATATAAATAAGATATAATTTATGAGTCTTATTCTCCCAGTGAATTAGATTTCTAAAGCCTCATATCCATTTAATTCTAAATTTTTCTCTCAGCATGTTGGCATTGCTATTCACTTGAGACTGTAGATGTTTTCAACACACAGTCAATGTATGTTACCAAAATTGAAAAAGTTCTAACTCTAAATTAGTAATAATAATATATTGATCAAATTACAGTAATATTTTCTGAAAATTTTTAAATTATATAAATATTTTTTATTTTTTAATCATTATATCAATTTTTTTCATAAAATATTATAATATAATATATAAAAAATTATCAGTATAATATTTTAAAATTAATATAATATATAAAAGATGTAAGTATAATATTTTTAAATATTAAAAAAATTAACATAAAAAAAAATATATTAAGTGTAATTTGTATAAAATACATAAAATATTAATAGAATGTCATTATAATTTGTTCTAATATATTATATAATTAATATTTTTTTTTATATTATTTTATTTTTTATTAAGTTTATTTGTATATTTTATAATTAATATATGTATGTAATTAATATAATACATAATCAATCTAATATATAATTAGTATGCTTAAATAATTAATATTTTATATAAGTTTATTTGGTATATTGAATAATTATTATTTTATAAGTTTATATCTTTAATTATTAATAATTTGTTTAATATATTATGTAATTAATATGGTATTAATTCATTTTAACAATTTTTTTCTAATTTTACATATATTTGTTTAATGAATCAATGTATGAAATGTATCTCTATCATATTTTGGAAAACTGAAATTCCAAATTAAAAAACTAGGTTCGAAATAACGTTTTGGGTATTGCGTAGTTTATCAAGTTAACTGAACCGAATTGGCACCTTCTACCGTCACGAGACGAGGGGTGGTTAGGAAGTGTGACTAATTTCAGAAACTAGAGATAATTAAGTACTGCATATTTTTAAAATAATCAGGTAAAATTTTTAGGTAACCAAATATTTTAAAATAATAATTCTCTCTCTGTATAATTTAAAATAAACATTTTAAATTAGAGTATTTTTAAGAGTTATTTTTTTAATAAAAACGTCTTTAAAATTTTTAATGGATTTATTTTAAATTTTTATCTCTTATTCCTTTTAATATATTATTTTTATATTTATTTTTATATTAAATTTAAAATATTTTTAAAAATATATAAAATATAATTTAAATATTAAAAATATTCATTCATTACAAATATAATTTAACCATTATTTGTTGGTTTAAAAAATTATTCATTATAAATTTTAATTATAATATAATTTATATATTCAAAAGTAGTTATTTATTATAGTTTTACTGGCATAAAATAAACATTTTTATGTACATTACACAAATTAAAAGATTAGTTTTAATACATATCTCTATATTATAAATTAAATTAGAGTATAAGATTTTTAATTAAGCATTTTTAATATTTTTTCTATTTTTTAACATTAACTAATAAGTTTCTCTCCCAACATCTCATACTATACGTCTTTTAATTTTTATTTATATACATAAATTTTTAACTGCATGTCTATTTCAATATGTCATATTTATTTCAACTTTTAAATTAAATTACATTAGTTTCTTAAAAAGAATTTATCTTTAGTTAAAAATAATCTTATATTACAATTTAAATTATTCATATTAAATATAAAATATAATTTATATATTTAAAGATGTTTATAATTTTAATTTTTAATTATAATATAGTTTATATATTGAAAAATATTTATTTATTATAAATATTAAATATAATAGAAATACTAATCTTGTATAATTTAAAAACTAAAATGTTAATTTTCTTATGCTTTATAACATTTGTAACACCCATTTAATTTTTCAGAATAAATTGAAAATCTTATAAATAATAAAAACATCTGTATTAAATATTTAAAACTTTATTTCCTTAGTTTAAAAAAAATGAAATAATTTTAACTCTTATATTTCTTAAGATCACTTGATTAAAATATTTATAAAACAATTTTAAATATTTTTATTATATTTTTCTAAATAATGTTTTAAAATAAAATAAATGAATGACAATAATATAATAAGTAAACGATAATAATAAAATACATATCAGTCCAATTAAGTTAATACATCAATAATATGAATTTATAATTCAATTACCTGATTATAAAATGTATATTTAAACCTAATTACATAGGACTTTATACATTTAATTCCAAGCATTTTTCAACAAGAATTTCAATAAAGTCTTGTTTGCAGTACCCTGAATGTTCGCCGCTTTCTTCTCCAATTATATTTTGCATAGAAGTCACCTTCGGATGTGAGGTCCTGAACCCATCACTCCACTCGAGACTACATTCAAGGCCTGAAAAGTAGTCTAATCATTTTCGCCGTCCATATCTAAAAAAATAGGGGTATAAGGAGTGAGTCTTTCATCCTTTCAAATAAACAAATACAAAAACATTTATGTATTCACTCACTCTCTCGTTCTCTCTTCTCACCGCGTCGTCCCTATTTATTTATTCTACTAATTGTGTTTTGGGTCCCTTGTCGCCTCTTAATATCTTAACTCCCAAAGGACTTACACGATACGCCATATCATAACCTTATTTGTTTTTTAGGTGACAATCGAAAGTACATACCATGTCTTGTACATCGAACCCAAGATATTTTTAACTGGATCATGATAATGCTCCGCTTTGTCAGGGATACCAAATCGGTTATGTGAATCCCTTTGATATTAGAGTCTTCACAACTTAACATCTTATACTATCCCTAATAACTTACCAATAACCTACAAACATTCCTCAAATACCTATTGTAGTTAACTCATGCAATCCTCCATTCTTAATTTTCACACACGAGGTTTCATCACATCAATTGTCAACCACCCCCAACGTCCTTGTGATTGAGTCTATATCTTTGATAATGTTACAACTTTACATCATCAGATAAAGCTTAGTCCTATTTGGTCAACAACATCAGAAGCTCTTTGAAATTCTCTTTATACATCAGGCTCTTGGCCCTTTCATTCTCATTTCCATTGATGAATTAGTTATACACGGGAAGCCATCATCCTTTTTGAAACTCGTCACCACCATTATTATACATTTCTATTTTTGTATTCCTATTCTTTTTTGCTCTTCATAAACAACTTACCATGTCCCTCTACTTCGAGACACCTAAGCATAATGAATACCTATACTATTAACAGAAGCAAAATATACTGTCACACAACTCTAGTTTCTATGTTTATCAATCTTACAATTGACAAGATCAATAAGGTGTCAAATATCACCTTAATTAATCATCTTATACACTATCAAATATATTTAAATGTGCATTAGAGAATAAAACAACATAATTTATTCTTATTTATTACTATATTCCAATTGAAGTTACTAATCTCAATATCTAAATCCTAAAAATTCTGACTTCTAAATTTTATTTTATTTTAGTAAAATTACTATTATTATAAGTAAATTATGATTATTATTAATTAATTAATTTTATTTATTTATTTATTATTATTGTTGTTATTTTATTATTATTATTATTATTATTATTAAATTAATTGATTTCTCCTGCTTCCCATTCTCCATTTACTCCCCGTTCAGCAGCTGCCTGAGCGTTATCTTTATATATGGCTTTATCTATTTGGTTTTATATAATATTCATTTACTTATTTATTTGATTACTTTATTATTATTATCATATATTTATATATTATATACCTCATTTCTAATTCCTCTGTGGCCTCCGATCTACGTCCACCGACCTGTCCCATCGTTTTACTTCTATTATTATTATTAATATTATATTCATTTAATTATTTATTTATTTATATTATTATTATTATTATTATTATTATTATTATTATTATTATTATTATTATTATATATACATATACCCACTTTATGCTATATACTTCATTGGTGGTTCTTCTTTCCTCCTCCAATTTCATTTCT
>JAMLFT010006563.1:0-15886 GCA_026544285.1 Pachyrhizus erosus
AAAAAAGTTAGTATAATATATAAATAAATATAAGTATAATATTTTTAAATATTAAACAATATTAATATAAAAAAAAATAATATTAAATATAATTTATGTAAAGTACGTAAAATATTATTGTAAAATATTTAATTTTGATCATTTAAAAATTATTCTTTTATTTTAATTTATATTATCAAATAATAGTTTCAAATGACGATATAACGATCTATTAATTTATTTTTATTATGTTAATAACAAATTTAATAAAATAATCACATATGCTTTTTTATAAATTATATTTTTAAATTAATATTTATTTATTTTATGTACATACACATATATAAAATATTATAACTAAAATTGACGTAAATAATTTAATACTTAGATTCTTTAACCAAAGTTTATATTTGATTTTTGAGTTCAACACAAAATTGTGATTATAAATACTACTTTATTTAAAATTAACTCACTCATAAAAAAAAATTAGTTAAATGCAAAATAAAATTTTTAAACATCTTTTGATTACACTAAAAAAATATTATTATAAAATAAATGTTAATAATTATTCATTGTCATTAAAAGTATTAGTTAAAAATAAAAAAAATTTAAAAGTATTATTAATATATCTTTATTATTATTTTTAAATATATTTTTATAAAAATTACTTATAGATTCTTTAATTAACATCCTTCATACAAGAATTAGCAAGACCTATATTGTAATTGAGTTTTTTTTTTCTTCCCTCTTTTTTTTAATTTTATTTTTCTTTTCAAATTTATGGATTGTATAAAATATCAAATTATATTATTGTTATTATAATAAGAAAAATACAAAGGTTGTATTTCTTATATATATTATATTCTAAAATTATAAGCGCGTGAGTATTATAATATAATAACTGATATTATATTATTACACTCTACAAATTATGCATGGCAGACATAAACTCCAAGACAAACAATATGAGAACTCAAAATCACTATAAAAAGAAACACCAAAACTTTACGGATGTCATTTAAACAGATGATCGCAATAAAATAGATTTAGCCTATGGAAAAACAAATTTGGTCTCTAAAGGAAAATCCAACCTTTGATGGAATAAAATTACTAAATGGAAGGAAGTTATTGAAAAACAGCTACATAACATTCATAGGAGCAGTTTTGCGTCTAACTAATAAACTTCGATAATGGTATCAAACCAACTTCTTTAAAAAAAAAAACAAAACAACAACTTTTACATAGAAACCTAAAGGACAAAATTAATGTGAAACAACTACAAGATTTTTGTAGAATCAGGAATGGTTAAGAGCACCTAATTTATCCTATGATGAAAAATCTTTATTGTCTAAATCAAGTTTTAAGACAATAAAATAAGATATTAACCCTTTTCACGATTTAATGTAGTTTTGAGGAAATTTTTATAAATTACTATATCTTTATGAATAACTAGAAAAATTATAAAAATATTAAGATAAACTAATCTAACATAATTTAATCCATCTTCACTTCGCCAAACCCATTTTATATTTGGATTGAAAATCTCAATACAACCCAGTAGATTACGAGTTAAATTGATTTAGATTAATTTATCAAAATTAAGAATTAATAATAAAATAACTGTAAAAAACAAATGATTTCATAAGTTAATCTATCAAATTAAAAAAATATATAAATAATTCAAACTTAAACATAATATCACAATTATAAAAACACTATCTTGCTAAGTTACATTTACACAAATTCTCTCTAGTAGATATTATCATAAATGAAATAAATGTAATGCAGAACAACTGAACAACATGAAATTCGTGAAAGTTTACAAAAGATTTTGTCCAACAAAATAATAATTAACCAAACAACACATAAAAGCATTAATGTAATGGAAAAAAAAAAAGTTAAACTTAACAAGTCAATCCAACACAACTTTTTGATGGTTGGATTTGCTGGTTGAAAGGGTTAAATTATATAACCCAATCCAACCGGTTGTGACAAGTGAAGACAAAAATAATTGAGAATAAAATATAAAATACAAACAAGATAAAGAGAGATAAGTTATTTTTTTAATAACATTTGATCAATGCTCTATAGTTAATAAATACTTGCAAATGTAAAAAAAATGATGTAATTATTAATATAAAAATCATAATATTTGTTTAAATAAGCTAACAACTATTGTTTAATATATTATAATTTTTAGCTGAAAATAAAATTCAGTCAAACTAAAAAATAAATAAATAAAACAAACAAAATGACACAGTGAAGTTAAGTAAACATGTGTGGATTGAGAAAGTGGGGTGGCAGCCATTTAGGTGAGGAAGTGGTTGGAATATAAGTGAAAGTGTTGGGGAAATCTTTTTCGCTATTAGAAAAAGAAAAATGGTAATTGGTTACACCGTATTATGAGGTTTTGTTTTTCTTTTCTTCTCCCACACTCATTTTCGTAAAGCATGATGCCTTATTTTCAATTACTTTTATTCCACTTAATAAAACGACACAGCTTCATACATCTCCGCACATAAAATCCCAATCTACGCCTTAACATTTTTGCTGTCCCCTCGTTCAGATGTTGAGTCATAGCTGCCCGGTCCCACCACAATTCTGTAAGTACAGATAAAAAAATTAAGTTAATTAAATAACTAAAACAAAACACATTTTTTACATTTATAATTATGGTTTAATTATTTATTTTTATACTTCATTTTTATAAATATTTTTTATTATGTGATTTTTTATATTTTGTTTCCTGTCTAAAAAGTTTTATACTTTGTTTTAGTGAACGTTTATATACTTACAAAATTATAAGGATTTTTAAACTAAAATCAAATATTTCAATTAAAATTTATCAAAACTCCTTACTTAAGTTAGTGGGTGTTTAGATACGTATTTATAAAGTTATTCAAATTAATTTTAAGTCAGAGTGTTATGTAAAAACTTGTAATTAAAATTGATTTTAAGTGGGTAATTATCAAAATAACTTGAAAGATACACGTGAAACAAATAATATGGTTAGAGATATACATTGAATAAATAATATCACTCAAGTTAATATTGGTAAAAGCTATTTGTAATATGAGACTTTATTCTAAAGTTAGGAATAATTTTTTTTAACATTGTTAAAGATAAAAAAATCACATTTGATTCATTTTAAATTGTTTATGCATGATAAACATAAATTCAAACACACTTTTAGAATATATTTGTTTTATAAATTAAAAAAATATTATTGAGAATGTAATATTCTCGTATTTATTATAAGTTTTGAAATTTTATTCATGATTTTTATTTAAAAAAAATACTAATATCATGATTTATTTATTTATATTAAGGGGAAGAGAGATATGTTGTGTCTATTTATATTTTTCAAATAAAAAGAAAAGAAGGCTTGTAAAGTTAAATAAAAATTATATGAGTAACAAACAAGAAAAATAAAAAAAAAGAACTTGATAAAGTGGTGAGATAATTAGTAATCAAAGTTTAAGAAATGGTACAAGAATAAAATTGTTCGATGAAATGAATACATAAAAAATAATTTTTTTCTTATTATTATTAGTATAGATTTTTATGATAAATATTATGATTTAATTTATTCTATTCCATTGCAAGAAGTGGAAAAGTTTTATTCTTATGAAAATATGAGAAATTATTTTTTACAACTTGATTATAATTTCTATTTTTATGTTAATAATTTTAATTCTAAAAATATAAAAAAAATTAAACTTTTATCAAACATGTTTTTAAATGTTCTAAAAAAGTATTTTTAGTTACAACATTCCTAAAAAAATATAATTTTTGAAAATACAATATCGTTGTTCTCAAAAGAAACATCCCATAATGTCATGAATTATGAGGGTTTGGAAAGCAACCAGAATGTGCCGATCTTAACATAAGATGACTCACAGACAATAATTACCCGTCATAGGAAGCAAACTGAAAATGTTAAAAGGTGGGAAACTACAAGAGCAGGTTCCACACACCAAGTAGTTATGAGTTTTAACTGGACCCACTTAGCTTATCAACCTGTTATGTTTCTACACTTATATTCTGTTTTTTCTTTTTTTTTTTTTTAAATAAAGCCTCAGAAATCTACAATACCATGTTGCTTTAATAATGATCCACCGGTGAACCTGACTATTCTTTACTCTTTTATTTTATTTTTTCTAAATTTATGTATATTTTTTAAATCATATATATCTTTTATGGAAGATAATTATATTTAAATTAAACAAAAATATTATAAATGATAATTTTTTAATATTTAATATAGCTATACATTTAAGATTCAGATATAAAATTATTTACTAGTTAAACTAAAATAACTCTACACTGCTTTATCTATATTTAGTGATTTTTCTAAACTTGGTTTAGCATTAGTGATGAATGATGATGTGTTGTTGGTCATTGTGGAAAAAAATTATGGTGGTAGAATTGACTTAATTTTTTAATTATCTTTAATCTGTTGGTGCACTTCATTTATGGATTACATTTTTACTGTTTTAAGATCTAGATTTACATTAACCTGCGACTTTGAAAATTGTTCTGAGTCTTACTTGAATTTTAAGTTTAAAAATATAAGGACTGTGCTGATATACATATTTAAAAAGTTAATAATAATTAAATATTTCCATAGAGACGCTGAAAATATTAAAGTGCTCTTTTCAAATAATAGTTGTTTTAAAATTTATAATTTAATTAAAAATAAGCATGAAAAGACTTATTACCTGAAATTAAAGGTATAGCTGTGTTGCATAAAAAAGAAGGGAGATGGGTTAGCAATGGTTGAATTTAGTCTAGATGCGAGATCTGGCCAGTTGGTGATTTACAAGTTCATAAAAGACACTAAATATTTTATTTTTTTCAAAGGACCTAAAGGGCACTATAAGTGAAGGAAATTGTTTAACATTGGTCCTAAAAAAAGTTTTTAATGATGCAAGACATGTTCTTTGAAATGACTTTGAGCCATTCGATTAATCATTCGTTGGGATCCTTTTGGCCGTTTGATTTGATAAAGTTTTCAAAAGAGGTGTGACTTGTATGGCAATAGCTTTTTGAGTTTAAAAAACAAAATCTTCTGTTTTTTTTTTTTTTTTTATTTAGAAAAAGACTAATGACTCTTATCGTATTCTTCGTTAATCTCTCAACCCGATCTTACGTTACAATCTTAGTAGGGTTGAACCAAATTTTTAACCCAAAGCACACAGAGATAAGGAAATTTAGAAGGCACCAAATTAGTCAAATCCACGAGATACCCACTATGAATCATGGACACTGTTTGTCATATTATCTTCCTAGATTTTAATTTTATGATGAGAACAAAACAATCTTTAATTCGGGGAATAACATTTATTAAGTTAAGAACTGGGGTTTAATCACATTCTTTGAATACGGATTTTTTCATTTTCCGTCACTGACTCTTGTAAAATAATTGAAATTCTTGACAAAGAAATTAACTATTAATATTATATATGTATACATATTTATATTTATAACAAATCATGAATATACTAAAATATTAATTATTGATTTTTTTTATCAATTACTTAATTTATTCTTATTCATTTTAGAGGCAGCAATTCTTCATTTTCGTAGTCCTAAAATGATAATCGGCGAGTCAGATACGCTGTTTGTTAATCAGTTTGCTTTGATTTGAATATAATATCTACTATCATTTTAATCTATACATTGTACATGAAAAATGTTTATTTTATATAATTATAATTTATAATAAATTATATTATAACTAAAAATTTTAATAAAAATATCTTAAAAAATTCCCTTTTATTTTTATATGTAGGTTTAATTTTCTTATTTATCAATTTCCTTTTATTTTTAAATGTAGGCTTAATTTTCTTATTTGTCAATTCCCTTTATTATATTCTCATTCATCTTTATTTCTAAATAATATTTCAATAAATTTTGTAAAAAATTATCAATAATTAAAAATAATCTTATATCATAATTTAAATTATTTTAAAAAATACTAAATTTCTCTAAATTTTATTCTTTTTACGAATAAACATCTTAAACTATAATTTTATTTTAATTAATTTTTAATTTATCTCTTTTATAAATAGATATCATAAATTTTAAATTTATTATGATTGATCTTTAAATTTTTTATTAGATATTTTAAACTTTAATTATAATCTAATTACTCTTAAAAATTTATCTTTTGATAAATAATTCTTTATTAAGTTATTATTTTAAATGTTAATTTATTCATTACTTTTTTTCTTATCATAACTATTTTTTGTATTAAAAATATAATCAATAGTATGAATTTAGAAGATATATATAAAAATGATATATAATGAAATTAATCAAACGAGTTTGTATTTGATTTTTTAATTCTAAAATTTATTGTGCTTTAGTGTTTGAAAAGTAGTTTATAAAAATATAATCCATAAATATTTGAGATTTTTTTAATAATTTAACTTTAATTTTATGTAAGATAATATTTATGAAAGGAATACATTTTTAGAATTAACTGAGATGAAGTTAAAATTTAAATATTTATATGTAAAAAGAGATCAAATTAAACGATTAATTAAATAAAATTAAAATTAAAGTATTTATTTGTAAAAAAATGAAATTTAAGGATCGATTAAAAAATTAAAATTAAAATTTTTTATTTATAAAAAAGATAAAGTTTAAGAATGTTGAATATTTTTAAAAATAAAAATAAAATGATTTCAGATAGTTGAAAAAATAATATATAAAATACACATTTAAACAATAGAAGAGAAAGAATATAAAAAAATAAAATCAATTTTACAATTTATAACATAAAGTGAAAGTTTCGTTTCTATTATAATTTATATTATAAAAATTAATTTTGAACCAAATCAAACTAAAATGATTTTTGTGATTTGGCTTACATTTTTCTAAAAACTTTTATTTTCTTTATCACGAAATAAAAAAAATCTAATAATAATTTAAGTTGTGACCAATTCTTAAAAATAAAATTTACCTAACCATAAGTAATAAAATAATAAAAGATCACATAATAATATCTGTATTACAAATGTTTTATATTAAAAAAAAGTTATCACAGACTGTTCACACCTAATTAGTATTAGTACATATTATAATTTAAAATAACTAAAATATAAAATAAAAATAAAATCATATATTATTAATATAAAAAATTGAAATATTACTATGTAATATTACAAATAAACAAAAATATATTAAAATTATAATATAACTTGACCCAATTTTTATAACATGAACAAAAAATGGAACGAGATTGTTATTATTATAAAAATGTTCACGCGAAGACAGTACAAAAATACATGTCTAAAAATTATTGGTTCAATATTAAATTTGAGAAATACAGCCTTTTACGAAAATCAAAGGCTGATGGGGGTTATAACAATGTCTGTGCCTGTACATGTTCATTAAGATAAACAATTTCGAAAATCAAATCTAACTACCATAAAAAATAATTTTAATCTGTTTGTTCTCTATTTAAATTTATTATTTATATTAATTTAATAATTTAAAATGATTTAAGTTGGTTTTAAACATTTCTATTACTAACTATGTCATAGGCTTTTTGCTTTGAGTGATAACCTGCGAGATTCATGTGGCAATCTCAAAATCACAAGTCCCATTAATGACCATTGGATGGAGACTAAATTACTTAAAACTTAATGCTTGTATTTGGGTATATCGACAGTGGTAGGACCCTGGCATCAACCTCCCATGTCTAATCCAACGGCCATAATTCAGTTTGTGATCACATTGGCAAGTTTATTCCTTTCTTTTTTAAACAAAAAAATACCTCTTTAAATACTTATCAACAATTCAACATCATGTCATCACACACGGGACAATATAAAATTACCAATTAGTATTCACATCTTACAAAAATAACTATTCATATCAGCAGGAACAAAATTTGGGAAAGGCCAAAAACATTTCCTTGTTTCTTTCTCCTTTTTTTTTTTTTTTTTTCTTTTCCTTCAAAATATATCTAGTTATTATAAAACCGCAACTATTTGAAACACATAAAATGGATGGCGAAGGTTTAATTATTATCATTATTATTATTTGTTGAAAATTTATTTAATTTAAAAATCGATTATTTGCAAAGAAGAAAAGTCCACAGGCAACAGGATATGTGCAATAATATTCCCCTACTCCTCTGTTTCCTTTATAATAAGATGAGTTCGTTATTTTTAAATTTAACAAAAAGAAAAATTGAAATCTTGCAAAAAAAAGAAAAAACATCAGCAAAAGAGGAAAATAAAAAGAGAAAAAGAAAACATAAACATTTTTACTTCTTATATAATACAAGGGGTCACATAAACAGAGCTTCTCTCCCTCTCTCTCTTTCTCTCTCAACATTCTACCTTCTTTTCTTTTCCTCTTTTCACAACCATGTGTGAGATTCCTCCAATGGTCTTCTTTCTTCCATTGGATTGTACAGATTCCCAGTTACAATACACACATCAATCCCTTCAATTCTAGTTGCTGTGGGGTTGTTTATGTGAAAATTTTTTAAGGACTGTAAAAGACAAAAATTTTCTGGGTTTATTGGTTTCTGCTTTATCCCCCTCCCCTGCAAACTATCATTCTGGGTTTGCTCATAAAACAAAGCCTTTCAATATAACTGTTGTATTTTTCAGAAAAATTTCATTTTTCTTAGCTTTTTTGTCAAGAATATTTTTTTCTCTCATTTTTCTGCAAATTTTCTTCATAATCCTTTATTATTTATTTGCGGAAAAGATTGAGACATGGGCAAGCAAGGTCCTTGCTATCACTGTGGAGTTACAAGTGAGTTCTTGTTTCTCCAATATATAATTTTCTCTTAAGTTTTGACTTTTTTATTTTTTTTTTATTTTTTTCACAAAGAGTGAAACTATTTATAAATTGAGATGCGGTGAAGGAAGAGTTGCTGAACAATATAAATTATGAAAAATTATATGTTCTCTGTGTAATATTCTGGATGTATACGAATTTAAAAATACAACTAGTGTTATTGCCCAGAGCATTTGTAATTGGAAGTTGTGAAAATTTGTGTTGATTTCTCACTTATGTGTTTTTGCACTATCGTTGTTTTTTGTTCTTGTCCCTGTTCTAACTCTGAGCCAATGTAACTGGTGCAAAGTTAAGCTTAAAGTTCATTGAATTTGGGACTCCTTGCAGTGATAGGAACAACTCCTAAGGTCTTTATGAAAGAGTCAATCCAGAGTTTTATGTCTTACTATTTGTTGATAGAAATAAGATAAGAGAATTATGCATTTGTTTAATGCCAGAAGTTAATTCATTACTGTCTTTTGAAAGGATTTTGGAAAGTTATTTTTATTTCCTCTTCGAAGCAATTTCCGACTGTGCTAGAGGATATTGGACAGGCATTGCATTCGTCCCTCTGACATGTCTTACTACTCCCTTGCTTTCTGGCTGATGAATAATCAGTACTTGTGCATCTTCATAATTGTCTTTTCAATTCTTAATTCCAAACTATTAATTTTGATTGAAATGCTTATCAGTTATCAACTTAATAGAGCTAATCCTTCAACTTAAGACTTGATTATTTCACTGCTTTGCTTATAATTCCAAAGCACTTTCTAAAGTGTTCAAGTCATTGAAACTGGTTTTCTATTCAACACTCTAGCACTATCCTTAGCATAAAGTACAATGGTTCCAGTCCCTAAAAGAAGGGAATGATTCATTTAGACTGTCTTAGCTTAGATATCTCAAGTGAGACTTTGCAGTTGCTGTCAATCATTTCAGCTAAACTGCAATTCACTATGAGTCTACAAGTGTTTGTAATTTGAGTCTTGCCACTAACTGCTTGAGGTTTCTGAATAATATTGCTTTTCTTGCAAAAGGTTATTGACATGAATTAGTCTTAAATATTCAAAACCACCTGGCTAATAAAAAGTAAAATACTCAACATTTCTAAAGGAATTGATACCTTATTTAAGTTAATGCTGATAGATGATGATATTCAAACCTTGAAGCTTTTGTTAAGCTTTTTAGTATGTGAAAGATACTAGCTACTGTAAAATATTTTAATCAAAGAGGTTTAAGCTATTTCCCACTATCAAACTTGACATGTATGTTTTTTTTTATATGCATCATGAATTTGATTACTAGGAAAATATGAATGTGGTTGTTAGTGGTCTATCCATTCTGAGTTACATCTCTATTCTTGATTACAAGGGCTCTAAATGTTTGTAGGCTTCTGATAATTGACCATTGCTACAGGCACACCACTCTGGCGCAACGGACCACCTGAGAAGCCAGTACTATGCAATGCATGTGGATCTCGATGGAGGACAAAGGGAACTCTTGCAAATTATACCCCTTTACATGCTCGAGCAGAAACTGATGATTATGAGGATCAAAGGGTTTCCAGGGTAAAAAGCATATCGTTAAATAAGAAGAAAGAAGTGGCATTGCTCAAACGAAAAAAGAACCAGGATAATGTAGTATCTGGAGGTTTTGCACCTGATTACAACCAGGGATACCATAAGGTTGTAGATGAAGATATAAGCAACCGATCAAGTTCAGGATCAGCCATCTCTAACTCAGAGA
This sequence comes from Pachyrhizus erosus, assembly GCA_026544285.1. Taxonomy (NCBI): domain Eukaryota; kingdom Viridiplantae; phylum Streptophyta; class Magnoliopsida; order Fabales; family Fabaceae; genus Pachyrhizus; species Pachyrhizus erosus. The sequence continues at coordinate 10,528 of JAMLFT010006563.1, forward strand.
GCTGTGCACCATATGGTCATGGTGGAATGGATGCTAGTGATCTGACAGGTTGGATTAAGATCTTTCTTCATAACTGATTACAGCACCATTCATTATTTTGAAACAAGTGTTGATTTTATTGCCTGTCCAGATTTATATTACACTATCAAGAAGTGGATAATGGAACGAGAGAAATGGAAAAGAATATATTCTGGAAACAGTTTTGTAGTCATTGGTTTTCCTAAAAAAGGAAACAAGTGAACTTTGTTTCTAACTATATATGAATATGAGTGTGCTCTTCACTGACAAAAAGAATTGAAGAAGTGGTTTTAGTATTTATTACCATGAAGCTCTAATTCTACTTGACAACATTTGTAATGGAAAATTCTATAATTATCTATTTTTTGTTTAGTGTGTCACCATATATAATACTTTTCCCTCCTAAGAATAGAATGTCAAGTCTTACATATATGCTTCATCTGTCTAGTTTGTTATTAATTTGACTTAGATCAAGAACTACTAGTATTATCATGCAAAAACATATAATCTCCTGCATATAAAACAGGCAACTCTTTGTCTGTCTTTTATGAAAACATATAATTCTAATATAGACAGTTTGGTTAATATAGGTCCTGCTCAGTCAGTGGTTTGGGATGCCTTGGTGCCTTCTAAAAAAAGGACATGTGTTGGTCGTCCAAAGCCTTCTTCTGTTGAGAAGCTAACAAAAGATTTATGTACTATTCTTCATGAACAACAGTCTTATTTTTCGGCATCTTCTGAAGATCTTCTTTTTGCAAGTGATACACCAATGGTCTCTGTTGAGATAGGACATGGAAGCATTCTCATTAGGCATCCTAGCTATATAGCTCGTGAAGAAGAGTCTGAGGCTAGCTCTCTTTCAGTTGATAATAAACAATGCCCCCTGAGTGAGGCGTATTCTTATTCTGGTGCCATTCTAATGCATAATGACTCCAGTCGCTTGAAGTCTTCATCTCTGGAAGTTGAAAAGATTTCTACTGGCCAAGGAATGCAGCAGGAACAACTTAAAAGGCAGGCTTTTGTACACTAGTTTATGGCATAATTTGTAGTCAGCTATGATTGAGTATCATTAATATGACAAAAAAATCCATTTTATTGTTACTCTAAAAAGCATATTTTGTTTGTTTCTGCCAAAACAAAGTCTGTTGTTCCTGTATGTACATTATGGATTTTCTTTGTGCATGTAACTTGGCGCAGAAATATTTGAGATGAATGTGCAGAAATTGTTTTGAAGAAGAGACAAACATACTCAGTTGATATTTAATGTTTCTGTTTTTTAAATTTCAGTGACAAGTCTCAACTTGAAAGAGTACAAATCCTTGGCAATCATGAATCACCATCTTGCTCAATAGATTTAAATGTGAGTTACATACCCCTTCCCATTGTTTTTTGGCATAAATTGACAAAAGTGTACTTATACATGCTTGTAATAACCAATTGGACATGGTTTTACAACAGTGATGGGCTTCAATGTTTTGACTGTATTTTTACAGTAATTTTTTGAATCGTTTTTTAGGTTCTTCATTCGTATAATTACTTGGACCTATCAGGATAGCACTTTGATTCAAAATTTTTAAGAACAGTTAATATTTTTGTAAAAATTAGCATGTTGATACTTACAAGATATTACATCTTTCTATGGATGCAGAAATGTAAAAACAAAGCTGGAAAATCTGATACTGTGGGATTTACTGGTACAGCAACAACTGATGTTGTGAACAGCAAGGCATCGGCTAATGTTGGAAACATCAAGAGAATATGCGACAGCAGAAATCAAAACTTTCCAGGTTAGCTGAAAATCTGACATCAAAGACAAAAAACAGATCATATGCTAAGACCTTCCGATTATTCTCTATCTAATGCAACAATAATGTTGTGATTGTTGTGTATACGTTGTACCCAACAGTGATGTTTTGATTGAGGGAAATGGAGGGATTAATATGGATCCTCACCATAGAATAGTTCACTTTTTCATAAGTTGACAGTAATTAGTGGTGATTGAATTTCCTCCCTAGCTCTTGCAGCTTTAAAATGCACTGATTTAAAATTATAAAATTTGTTTGATAACCCATAACCATGTGAACTTCATTACCATTTTAAATTGCTTTAAGTTCTTACTAATATTAGCAAAAATGATGAAATATATTCATACAAAATACTATTTTTTGCTATTAATTATGATTTGTAATTTTATTTACTGGCATGCCGAACAATGTTAATAGAATTTAGTTTGTTCTATTTAAAGAGTAACACTTGTATAATTTGTTTGTAGGACACATGACACAAAATGTTGAATAATGTTATGTTGTTTTCTTTGAGGGATGTCTAGACATTGTGTCACTGTTGTTAATTAGTTAGAACACACTGTTGGTTATGACTGCTGTTTATGATTTAACTGAGGAATCATTCTTAACACATGTTCAAAATTTCAGAATTAAAGACAATAGTGAGGAGCCCCAAAAGAATGATCACAAAGGCTGGCTATGAGGCCAAAGAAGGTGTAGAAGATGGTGCTTGCTATAGTCCAAAAAACCTATTTGCTTTGCCTCCTGATGCTAGTTCTCTCTTGCTGGACTCCTTAAACTTTATTGAGGATAGTAGTGATCAGGATCTGCTGCTGGAGGTCCCGTCTAACACTTCTTTTCAACAGGCAGAGCTCTTGCACCCAACTTTAAGCCTTGGTGCTCAAGCCAGCAATAGTAGTAGCTCTGTCTACTCGCACCATGTTCACCATTAAGTAGCACTCTTTAGTATTTACCTGGTTATTTGGATGGTTAGTTATGGCCCATATTTTACATATTAAACACGATGGTTGTGCTTTTGTTTACTTGCAACCTTCTTTAGCTTGGAATGCCAACCATGGAAGTTGGTGGGGTTTTTTGTATAGGTTGGTGACAGATTGTAACATATAGCATGAAATGAGGAGGGATAATAATCTCCTGGGTTTGTGTAGTTTCTGTTTTGTGAATAATTTTGACACTTTTTTTTACCCCCAAACAACAAATAAAATGAGAGGACAACATTATGGGACGTGTGTGGAGAAACTGGACAATCATAGGATCTAAAGTTAACTTTCAACATGTATGACACCCCATACCCCGACATTCTAAAGGTGCATTTGATTTTATGCATTCCTTTGTCGAATGATTAATTGTCATGGTCGAAGCAAAAGAGTGTACTATGGGACGAAATCATGGGTCCAGAGAAGTATTTGGTAGTGCTAGTTTGTCAGAGGTCAGTGCACGAAATTACCCAGAAATCTTTTTAAAATATTTTTTACGTACACAACATGTGCGGTTCTAAATGTATAGTGTTACACTTAGCTGCGAATTTGCATTCACAATGAATAATTTAAAATTATCTTGAAATTTTAGTTATCATGAAATGTTGTTTATATATTTAGTATAATGATGAGCATATTGAGGGATTACTTTTGAGTTTAAAATTAATTGAGTTAAAGTAATTTTACGTAATTTTTATATTTAATAAAAAAAATTACTGACTTTTTTTACAAATTTGCATTTATAATAAAAATATCTAAATATAAATCACTTTATTTTAAAACTAATTTTAACTAAAATTTACAAATTTCATTCATCATCAATTTCCTAAGTGTGTATCCAAATATACACTATACCTAGCACTGGCATATTGCACATGTTACACATCAGTTAATTAAAAATTCCATTTTATATTTTAGTATAATTTATAACAAACTTTATGGTTAGTACTTTGTGTGTGTGTGTTTTCATTATTTATAGTGATTTGTGAGGTTGAAATAATATAAATAGTTTTAATAATTTATTGATCAAATTTATTTCAAAGCTATATAACTTTTAAAACTTGAAATTTAAGCCAATAGAAAAAAACTAACGTTAGTTATTTATTATGAATAAAATAAATTAGAGAAAAATTTTAAATTAGTATTCTTAAAGTTCTCGCACGTTACCAAAACTAATAGTATTCTTAAAATTACAATTTTAATACATTAACACTTTCAGTTTTTGTGTCACTAAACTAGTTTCTTAAAATCTATAATATTATTGGAATTATTCTTGTTAAAGACTGATGATGATACAAAGGGATAATTTTAGTAATTACTTTGTACCTTTACATGATTAATTTGATAGTGAAAATCTTTAGAAAATTAATTTAATACGTTGATTCTAGATGACGGATTTAAGAGTTTGCCAAAAAATTTATAACAATATATTAACATTCTTATTCTGTTTAAGTTTCATTGTTCTTAATTAGAATACCAAATTATAATTATAAAAAAAACAATATTATAGATTGTTCAAAAACTATAAAAAAAAAATGAACATGCTTAAAAATTAAAGCATTATACTACAATATGGACTAAATAATGTTTAAAGTAATTTTTGAATGAACACACTATGACTATTATTAAAAATATGAACATGAATATATTATAACTCTTATTTTAAACTTTTCTTGATCTTGATACACATATTTTTCCTCTTTTATTTGAATATGGTAATGTTAATAAAGTAATTGATCATCTCTTTTTTCTAATCCTAAACTTTTTCTTTACAATAAAAATAAAGAAAATTTTACTTTCTTTTTTTCGAGTTAATTATTATAATAAATTTTCAATTAAATCAGTTCACGAATCTTCATCTTTAGTATTACCAGATAACAAATACGATAATTTTGAATCTATTATTTAGATTTAAGAACAAGAATAAAAAGATGTTAATACATAAAAAGAAATAGTATATAAGAAAATATGAAACTAGAACCAATTAACTATCAAAATATTAAATTTTTTTGTATTAGTGTTACTTTTTTTGTGTGCAAACCTGATAATTTATATGTTTTTTTTTTCATTAAGTCTTTTAATTTTTAATATTTTCTAAAAATTCATGGAGTCCTTTAAAATCTTAACAATATATAAAGTCCTTTTCAAATCTAATGAATTCATATGTTATAAATCTATTAACATTCAAATTATAAAATCTTAATCATAAAAATCTTAATTTTTTTTATAAATTATTATATTCCTAAAAAGTCTTTTAAAATATACACATATTTTTTTATGCCAAAATAATATTTTAAAATGTCAATCCAATACACCATTTTTAGAATGATGTCAAATTAAATTGATTTAAATTTATTTTCCATTTTAAATTGAAACATTTTTTAAAATATAATGTTTATTAAATTATATCTAATTTTTTTTATTATTAATATTATTTTTAAAAATAAATAACATATTAAATTTTTTTTATAAATAATTGTATGATTTAAATTATTTTTTAATTAAATGAATGTTATATATTTAATTTTATTTAACTGTATATTGATTATTTCTATTTTA
>JAMLFT010006564.1:0-15885 GCA_026544285.1 Pachyrhizus erosus
TAATTTTTTTGTTAAATTGTGTTTATAAGTTTATTATTCACTAGTTAAAAGTTATTAATTGTTTTAAATAAATAAAAATTTAAAAATAATTTATTAAAAAAAATTATACATAACTTTATTATCAAATTTCATAAAAATATGACTAAGTATTTTAATTGTAAAAATTATTATTATGATATTATTTAATATTATTATTTAATAATGGAACTTAAAATAAAAATAAATAAATTATAAAAAATTAAAAAAGATTAAGATCAAATTAATATTCAAACTTATTTTAAAAAGCATACATTTCATATATGTATGTAAATATCATTTCTCGAGTACAAAACAGAACTGAAGTTCGAGATTCCAGACAGTTCTTCACAGTTTAAACAAACGTGGTCTCTTCAGTGAGTAAACATAATATGGGATAAATGAATTAAAATAAATATATATACATCAAATTCAAACTTCAAGTAAATTTTTTGGTTCAAAAGTCAAAACTTACAAGAGTAAGTTAGAAACAAACAAAATATTCACAATCTGGCGATGTCAACTGACTTCTGAAGAGCTTGAAGAAGGCTCCTCATAATTCTGGGCTCACCAGGTGGTGCCTTATCTTTCAAGGGACCATTTCTAATGGCCCGGAAAATTGGAGCAGAACTTTTAGTTGGTGGAAAAACCAAGCAGTCAATATACACAAGAACTTCAGTTTTCCCATCCCCAATGGTGATAAAACCCAATCTAGCTCCACCAGGTATTTTGTCCACCTGTTCATTCAAATGAGAAGATTACTACATACTTCAACAGCTGATCCTGCATTATCTTATTACAGTGGTTACTACCTAACTCATAAATGACCTACATGCAACCGTAATTTGAAATCTCACCATGTTTTGAACAAACAGTTATGACAGTGATTCAATCACTTCTCTATTGCTCAAAAAGATATAACGTACCAAAGTCATCAACCATGAACACGAGGTACTTAAAGCACAATTTAGCAGTGTTGTGTTTTACAAGTTGAGACTTCCACATCAAACGGCCAGAGCAAAAGCTGGGACTAATGTAAAACAGGTATTCAATCATTATATGTAAGTTTAATTTATATACACTATGAATGCAAAAGATCTTTATACAGATATTTAATACAAATTTATCTTATTATCAACGTGGTAAAATGTCAAATTTATGTAAGGATGTTTTACACCGGCACTGTTTATATAAATTAAACTCTTATCTTTATTTCTTTGAAGATATTTCCAGCGAGAATGATGTAAAATTACACTACTGACCATGTCCAATAGCGAATAATGGGAAAATACCAAATATGTGGACTACTCCACAAAATTCAGGCCATCATAAAGTAACCTTTGAAAAGAAGCAAACAATCAAATTGATCAAGTGTATGTTGAATTCAAGTTTACTTTTATAAAATTCAATTTTCAGAGAAAATTTGATTATAAATATATAATTTTTAGAGTGATCAAACATAATACAAAACTAAGTTTATTTTCTAAAACTAACACTCAAAAAATACGTTTTTAACGATTAACTAAACGAACCCTAAATCTCACTTAGCTGCCAATGCCATGCCACCCTTTACTAGGCACACCCCATTCACATTAAATGACAATGCACCAGAAGGACTAGGCAAGTTTTACAAATTGAGCAGTGTATGCAAATTGTAGGCCTCTCCATGTGATAGAAATATAAACAGCTCAGAAACATGATAGAAATATAAAGCATAGATTAATATAGAAGAATGCTTATTGTGTTGTTTATGTTTAGCACATGTGTGAGAAATGATTTAAAACAGGATTTTTTTTTTCCAAAAAATTATTAAAATAATGATCTTTTCAATAAGCCAATAATGAAATGCATTAAGAAAGAGCACAATACCTTGAGAGGCACGGGAAGAGGCAGATTGGCTCCCTGGCAAAGGCTGTTTGCCCACTGTCATAACACAACCACAAGCCAAGGGAAGGAAAAAACATGTAAACCAAGTTCTCAATCATTACAACAAATTAAATAACAAGAAAAAAAAAACAAATTCCAATAAGAGTGTTTGGAACATATTACTGTCTTACATAATCTTTATTATAGGTTAAAATTTATTACAAATTAAAAAAATCATAAATGAAACTCTTTAAATAAGAAGTAGAGTCCACTAAATTTTATAATTTTAATAAATTTTAACTAAAAAAAATGTTATGCTTAGAAAATATATCAAAAAGTACATTGTTGGTATTTTCTATCCAATAATTACTTCATCCAGCTACAAATACGATGCTTCACAAATATTCATCTGAATTAATTAAAGGTTTAAAGGAAATTATTGGATTTTCATACTAATAAGTTTTTAAAATTTTGAAAATAATCTTTATCACTATTTATTATTAACGTGACATACATTTATCTCAAAATAATCACTGATATATCACAATAATAAGAACTATTTACATCCACTAAAACCATATGTAAACCTTGATTAAACAAATGCTTGTGCCGAAAAGAGAACAATAACGAAATGGACCAATGAAAACAATGCTTCATTAATATTCACTTTTACATCATTGAACAACAACTTCACGAGTTGCAAAGAATTAAATTACACGTTTATTTGTTTACCTGAAAGAGCAAGGAATCGAATCTCTGAAGATCAGTGTCCAAAGGCAGCTTCATGGTGCCTAAAGAGACTCCGTCGTCGGTGGCGCCGTCGTTCCCCGCCGTGGCTCTTGGTAACGGCAATGGCAGCGCCGCGAGATGAATGGGATTGCGAAGCTTTAAAAAGGAATGGCTGTTGTTGTAAATAGAAACGAGAGAAGGGGAAGAGACCGGAACATGGCAATTCACTCCACTCACCCTCGGGTACACGCAATGCATTGTACTACCACATGCCATCGCCATGCCTCTTCTTCACACTTCTCGGTTAGGTGAAATGAGTATAATATAGCCAGTGGTGGTGGATAATGCTTCGTTTCATTCATTTTGTCCTCAAGTTTCAGCCACGAGATATTTTTTAAACAAATAAATTCACCTGAGAATATTTTAGTTTTTAAAAATTATAAATATTGGTTACATTTAAAATTAATAGATAAACATTAGTTATACATTATTTTATTTTTTTTGCAAAATAGATATATTAATTATACAATAATTTCTGGAATAGTTAGCAACTTAGAAAAACACATTTCAGAAATTAGTTTCCAAATCAGTGATTTTTCATTTTGAAAAGTATTTTTAGGAATGTGATTTGTAGCAATTATTGGTGTTTTGAATTTTATTAATTATGAAGATACAAATTAGAAGGGGAGCCAACGACCAAGCAAACATATGTGTAGGCTTATGAAATGTATGTTGAGGAGCACCAAGTTGTACCTATAAATGATATCCACTAACCTGTAAATGGCATAATTCCATAGGTCATTTTGGAATGATGTCGCTACATGTCTATAGATTAAGGATGTAAAAATCATTGTTATAATACATAACTATGTTTTTATGGGTGTGAGACCATGGTGAGATGAAGGAAGTAACCGAAGGTTACAAATTGATAGATTTGGTCATGGAAAAAGTTCTACTTACGTCGTTAAGGAAATATTCTTTTTGAAAACTTTTCTTTCAAATAATACCTTTTTTAAAAATAAATTCTAAAATTTAGGAAAAACTTCCCATTTATTTACTAAACAGACATAGGTATAATATTTTTAAGTCTAAGTTATCTTTTATTAAAAGAAATTTATTGTACCATATAATTTTAGACAAATGCAATAATCACATAAATGTAACACTTATGATTATACAAACTTCATCCAGTGATATAAGCATAATTAGACATGACAATGAGACAAGATAGAACGAGAACGAGTATGTTATTTATTGTTTTCGTATTTGTTTCTCAATCTTATACTCATTCTTGTACAGGATTTTCAATGAAGATAAATTTGTTTACTCATCTCCGTCCTCATTTGGGATTAGGTATACCCACCTCATTCTCATTCTTGTCCATTAAAATAATTACTATTTTTTAACTATATATTTATATACTTTTTACTAAATTTAATTTTAAATTAATTTTATATGACATTAAATTGAATAAACCATAAAAATTGAATTGATTCATAACATAAATTTAATTCATTATAATTAAAAAAAATTCAAGTCTCATAAAAAATTAAATAAAAAACATAATAACTAATTTGTTGAAAAAAAATATGGGTACGAGACAGGTAGTTACATACCAATCCTCATTCTCATCCTCATTTTAAAATTTTAGGTAATACACGTACTTTATACCCATATTCAATCAAAGCATATATTCCCCCGTCAAAATCAGGATGGGTTCAAGAAAGTACCTACAAGTACAGAAAAATTTGTCATTCTTAAGTACAACAACACAAAACATAAGTTATTCTTTCCCAAGGAAACAATTATCCCTAATCTAAAAACAACAAGGTTCAAAGAGGAATCCAAGTAATAACAAGCATACAAAGATCATACATAAAAGGTAGTGATATAAACATGGATAGACTCCATATAAATCCTTAAAACCCCATTCTAGAAGTTTCGCACAAAGCCTAAGGAGTTCCTATGCTTAACCTAAAGCTTAAGGAACTCAAGCCCTTTTATTTTCCATCTCATGCTTAGCATGAAACATCCCACATGTGTATCCTAACTCATGTTTAGCTTAAAATATCCTACACCCTTAGCTTGGCTTATGCTTAACTTGAGATATTTTTCACATGTAGCTTGAGTTGCAAATCTACAACTTTGAAAATCTTTGTGAAGTTTTCCATGGTCGTCCATCTTAATTCAATCATGTTAAATCACTTATTATTAATAATACCTAAGGGTATCCATAAATCAAGAATGTTACACTTATCACACTATAAGCAAGGGTTTTTTTTGTCTACGTTTATGGAGCGATGGCATAAAGAGACCTTCATCTTCCATCTATTGATTGGAAAGATTACCATCACATGAAATTATGTGTCATGCTTACTACATTTTCTAGTTATTGGTGTCTTCTTCTCGCTTCCAATCATGGTTAGAGTTACATGTTAATACTTGATGACCCCCTCTTAGAAGTGACAAGCAATAATGTATTAAAAGGGATTACAACTACCAAAGGCACATTTGGTTACATGATATGTACCATGTCTAATGTCAATAATGACATTAAAACTTTACAACAAGAACATTCCTACTACATTTTGTAGGTTGTATGATTTTTGTAGACAAAATCATAACATTTTTGGATATGGCATTCTTGTAGTTATTTCACGATATATACACATGCAATGGTTATGCTTATATATGAGGTGTAGGCATTATTGCATTCTTGTATAAGCATAATTTATATGATCCTTTTATAGGTAAAAAGTTCAATATTATGTATAATTGATGAATATTTTGTTATAGGAGTGGATCTTTTAGCATTTTTCAAGTATTGGTTGCCTACAATTGAGCCTAAAGTATATTAAGGCTTCCCTTAAAGCTAGTCAATGGACACCTTATAGAAATGGTTTATCCTTCTTGGTTGGCACATGGGGATAAGGTAATCCCACCAGAGGAATGGCTTTAGAAGCTTTCTTCTCATCTATTGAAATTCGTCTTTTAATCTTCTTTGGTGCATTTACTTCCTTTACCACATTTTCCTTATCTCGCTAATTTTCTCTCTCTTTTTGTTTTTGTTGACTCATTTTGCCATCATGGCCATGTTCTATTTTTTTCTTCTTGTTAGAATGGGACTTCCACGCCCTACTTCTAAAGATAACTCTGGTGGAAAAAGAAAGTCCTTGAAAAAGGACAATCATCCCAACAACCCCTTCAAAATGAACAACTATCACCACCACCTAAAACTTAACTTGAACTTCTTAATAAGGCCAAATTTGAAACTTTGGGCTTCCTTTCTGTTTTCTAACACCACCTTACCCTTCACAATTTAGATCTCCTTATAGAAAGATCTTATTTGGTCTACTGCATTATGGAAAATACCACTATGATCATTAGCAAGGTCATTTCCCGTGAGATGCATGACTTTGTCACTACAAAACACCCAAGGAAGGAACTACTAAACCGTTGAGATTTTCAACTTTGATGACAACACTTTGTGAGTACTATGATGTAAATGTATTATCACCTCCCATATTGCATAAAACTACATATTTTAGATTGTATCAATATTACATAAAACTAGAATTGATTTGAAACCTTGTAAATCTTTTTGAGTTTGACCAACCTAGTATCATAATCTTCGGCTCATGGCGGTAACAATTTCAATTACTCACTCTCCTCCATGGCCAAACGTCATTCTTCCACATGTCATTGGATCAAAGTTCTTATCCTATTGTCATTATTGTGCAATATTTCATAGTGATGGGGGCACAGAATCCACGACATGTAATTATAGCAAAGGTAGTCGAGGAAGCAAGGTTTCTATCCATGGTGATTGTTGAAGTAATTAAAAATTTCAAATGGAATTGAAGATGAGACCAACGGATGAAATATAGCAAAACAGAGGCGTGGAAGAATATTTGAAGCAAAAGGTAAAGAGGAAATACGAGCAACAAAATGAAAGAATTTAGAATTTTTATTTTTAGGTGTTATTTCAATTTTTTTGCTTTTCATTTTAAAAATATTACCTCATAAAATTCGTCATTTTTAAAATTTTGTAAGTTTAGTATACAAACAAAGCATTTTATGATGATGAATTTTAACTATCTCTTTAAAATACATTATCTCTTTAAATTACACCGTCCAGGATAAAAGAAAATTGTGTGATATATATGATACCGTAGAAATAAGTGTGTATTTCAAGGTAAATCGTTTGATAGACAAGCCTTGAAACATCCCTATCTTTTCATTGCGTGGTCTTGGTTAAAAGTTAAAGAAGAGTCTTTTGATTATCCTTTTCTGATGTGGAGTCTGAATTCGATTTGTTGCCTATCTACAAGAGGTTCTATGATGCCATAATAGTGTTCCCTCATTCTGAAGCATCGGGTTCTCTTTATATATGAGGTGGAGGGGGTGTATTTGGATTTGTATGATTTTGTGTTACTACATGCAGAGCATTTATTGTTTGGGACGGTGGTGTGGATGGGTGGAATGAGTTGGCGGCATTTTTGGTTGTGCTCGTTTTAAAATGACAGGGCCTATCATCTATGTAGGTACGTGTGGCTTTTGAGACATTGATATCATCACAAGACCGTGTTAACTAGTAAATATTAGGAAGACATCATGTTTATTTGGAGGTAAGGGAAATTTAGCTCGTTGGAGTGGTATACTTGATGTGGGGATTCGTTTGCGATAGTTTTTTTTTTAATTACAGGATTATACTAATCCCTGAGTAGAAAAGAGACTGGTTAGTCTCTATTTGTCTTGTCAGAGCATTAGAAAACTGAATAGATTCTAACCAGCAACCACAAGTATCTCTCCTGCACAAGATTAATTAGATTTATGTAGTTTGCTAAATCAAAAGCTTGTGCAAAGTCAAAAACAACATTCACTCTTGTGCATTTAAATCCGCTGTGGCTATATACAACAGAGGAAGAAAAAGAGGGATCGCGACAGCAACAGAAGCACAAAAGAAAATAAAAGTGCAGATAGGGAACTTTTTACTTTGTTTAAAATTTGTACAAAATCGGCCAGAAAGAAAAACACATCTTTTACAACATAATTCGAAAGCTCTTTTACAAAACAAGAGCTGCGACCTGCGTCTGCCATACCCTAATAGACACTGTAACCACCCATGAAAGAGTACTTTATCTATGCTCTGCATAACCACTCATTGATCAATTCTTTACGAGGAACATGCTTCCAGTTTAGGAAGCAAACTTCGCCACGCATCCGCAATACCATTTGCTAGACGTGCCTGACCTTTGGCAAATTCATGGAAAGCAATTCCCATATCTAATGTTTTCTGTTCCTGAAAACGCCCCATCTCTTCATTCATTAGTTTCACAATCGTTTCAAATGTCTTTGTCGCCTGTTCACTCTCTGCCTTCAACTGCATCACAAAATCATGTCAGTCCAGCTAAACAAATTGTAAATATATAATTCTCGTCAGTGGAGGTTAATATTTAAGCATACTTGCCTCTTTATATTCATGTTCAGCTTCTGCAACTTTATCAGATCGAATCAGCATGAGCTTGTCACTGCATCGCAAACAATAATAAAGAACATAATCAACATATATATAAGAATAATATGACACCAAGAAGTCTTCTAGCCCATCAGCCAGAATAAAAGGGAAAAAAAAAACTTCCAAGTTTATTCATATCGCAGAATATAAGACTCAAATAAGATTTATTTGCATTCACATATACAGACGAGTTTTTGTCCGGGAAAGGGACCTTACGCAACAGATCATAATGTTCATTCATCCATGGAATGACGTCATGTAAAAAGGTATTAGTCTGCCAAAAAAATAAAATTAGGCAAATAATAAAAACAGAGAACCAGGAGTATACAGATTAATCTCCTTTAGCTTCATTGTCTCAGCCAATTCACATTGTCTTCTGAAGGCATTGGCCCTCTCTGCTATTGTTGCCTGTTTCAGCATGTGAAACAAGAGCATTAGATTGAAAACAACAAAAAAAAGGTATAACAATCCATTTTGCACCATTCTTGGAGCTCAGCAGAAGGATCAGAAATGGTAGGATTCCCAAATCTGAACAATTGTTTTACTAAGGTAACTGGGATATATATTTCAATTACAAAAACACATAATATTTAGGCTTAAATGTGTTTTCACAAAAATTTTGGAGCAGTTTTGGTTTTGATCCCCAATTAAAAAAAATTTCTTTCTAGTCCCCTCAAATTCACGGAATGTTGTTTTTAGTCTTTCAATTTCACTTTGAGGAACTAAAAATCTACTCTTTTAAGTCCCTCAAATTCACTTTGAGGAACTAAAAACAGCATTTTGCAAATTTGAGGGATTTAAAAGAGTGTATTTTTAATTGAGGAACAAAAACCAAAAGTGCTTCAAATTTGAGTGGTTAAAAACATATTTAAGCCTAATATATAATCAAATTAAACAAATTAGTTATTAAACAATGACTACCTTAATAGATTGTACAGCACGAACGTAATCTTTCAAAGGTTCTTCAAAATTCATCAAAAGCTGATGAGCCTGCTCAATATAGTCATAGTAGGATAGTTTTTTTTTCAGTTTTCATCCCTCAATAACAAGTATATACCATAACGCAAGCACACACATGAATAACCAGTGAAATAATGCGCAATAGCAAACACGTGAGAATTACCTCCTTTTGTAGCTTGGCTGATAAAATCTCTGACTTCATCCCAAGTTCAGAGAATGCTTTCCCAAGAGCATTTCCTTCAGAAGCACCCAGAAGTTTTACAGCTTTTCCAAAATCAGACAGTGATTGCCCCAACTCTGCATGAACATTGTGAATTATGAATCCATCTTGCCAGAAGAGTGGATAAAATGTATAAAAAGAGGTCCATATCTGTCAAACAGAAAGGAAAATAGATACTGAAGACAATAATATGAACCAAACAAAAATCTTAAATTCCATCATACCTCTGTGCCTCTTCACAAGACGGTATGCATGTTTTTGAGCTTCAGCCAAGTGGTTTTCAAGCTCAAAGATGTAATGTTTCATCTTTTCATACTCAGGATCTGATTCTTCTACTGGCTTCTCTTTCCCAAGGACAACATCACTCACTTTAGATTGCACATCCTGTCAAAATTCACATAAACAACGAATAAGAAACCTGGATGCACAGCACATAGGTTAGCAAAAGCAAATATGTCTAAAATAGAGGGAAATTGCAATCCGAGAGACTGTTTACATTGGGTTTATTCAAATCCAAGGAAATGATCTGAGAGTGAAATATTGAAGTAGCTGAATTTCACAATAATGTAGCAAAATGCAACTATCAAGTAGAGACAACAGAGTATATTTCAGAGGTATGTATCGAGGACAACGCTAAACACAGGTGATCTCCAAGTTCATTGCTCTACTCTATGGGTCTACATATCATCCATGACAAACTGATTTGTTCAAAACTAAAGAGCAAATCAGCAACAGTTTCACATCACTGACTAACTTTGTCTGAATTTATACTAAAAGAAGAAACTCCGTAGTAACTAATAACATTCATTTATCCTTTGGTAAACTTCATTCTAATAGCATCCTTTGTCTTATTCTAAAGCAAAGACAGTTGAATGTAAAACTGAATTTCTAGACTCCATTAAAATAAATAACTCCCTCCCACTACCCCCGGTCTCTACTTTGCCTTTTCAGATATATTATCTTGTTGAATAGTTTTCTTTAAATGATTTTTAATTTACAATCTAATTCCACACTACTATAATAACACCTTCACAGTCTTTTTTTCTTGAGCCCAATAAAACAAATACTTTAAGCTTATTAATTAACGTGTAGAAATTTAAATTACATTATTTTATTTTCATCATTTCCAATATATTTTATGCAGGCCCATGTGTTCCTAGCTACTAAGAGCATCTCCAATGCTCTTCATACAAGCAACCCACTTTATGCCACCTCAATTTTAAGCAACCCAATTAATTTTATCTTCAATAAAAGCTTTTATTTAACAAGTTGCTTGCCTCATTTTCTCTTCTATATTTAACTTATATGTTAAACAACTCACAAGGAATAGTTGCTTACATAAGCAATTCTCTCCAATTTAAGCAAATCCAAAATCACATGTGGCACTCCAAAAATAATATTTTTTTGATAAACAACTCTTGCAATATAGCTAAGCAATTCTCGTTGTACATGCTTTAACAGGACAAAAAAGATGGCCTAATTGCTAGGTTATTTAATACAGGAAATTAGTACGATTCAAATTTAAAATTACTCATTCAACAGATTTCAACCTTTCAAAAAAAAAAAAAACCATCCACATTCCAAAACACCATTAGAACATGTCTTACCTTAAAAATCTGCATTAGATCAGATGGCTTCTTCTTGAATATACCAGTCTCTTGTGACCTTAATCGTTCCATTGTCTGCATAGTATGTTTAATGAAATCAAGAATAATCTGAAGTTTTTTTCCTTCATAAAAGTCAAATGTGAGAAAAGAGCAGAAATTGAGCACTTACAAATACAATAGATACACCTAAATTATACATGCGAGAGAAAGGGAAAAAACTAAAAGAAAAGAAACAATATTAATAACTCTTGCACATTCCATATCCCACACTCTGCAGCGCAAACAGTGGTTTTAAGGTACTTATGGAATCAGTGACCATAATGCATAATTCAATTTTCTATATATCAATCACTAATATAAGCTACAGAATACAAAATCAGGCATTCCTCAGTCAATTATGGAGACTCACCACCAAACTGAACAATTAATTTAGTCAAAATGGATAGTTTGAATAGAAAGATTTGGACTAAAAAACAGTGCAGTAACACAGCACAATGATAGAAGCAGGAAAAAAAAAAGTAGAAAGAGCAACAACGTGAACCACATCTAAAATAGACACAGCTTCGCAGAGGAATAAAGTCTACTAAGAATGAGGCATCACCTCTTCCTCTGCCTCCAAAAACAACCTCAGGTCCTCACTTTGTTGAAGTTCATGATGTGCTGCTATCCTATTTACAAATATATCCAATGCTTGCCGCCTCATTTCAATAAATTCAGCACTGAAACGAAATTTCTCTGCAATAACAAACCAAAAGTGAAGCCCAAATAGAATTTTGGATGGCAGAACAATCCAAGTTTCCATTGAATAAATTACAAACAAAATACAAAAGTTTATGACAGGAATCTGGATGACTATCAACACTCAAGAGTCAACAGCCATATATAAAGTCTTCAATGAATATTTTATAAGCTTAATGCATGGCTTCTCTAGTACCTTGATCAGCTTAGACTAGCCATTGTCAGTGATGAAAGTCTCATTGTTAATTAACCATCAACTAAATGCACTGTTAATCGTGCCAAAAGCATTCCAGATCACACCATGTACAGTAAAAAAATATTTAGATTCTGAAAAGAAAGATTTTATTAAAACATAGATCAAACAGGAGAATTAAGATGTTTTGCAGATGACAAGATACCTCCAAAGTTAATTCTTAATAAAAAGAAACCTATGATAATCTTTTTTGTTTGACCATGTGAAAAGTAGAATGGAAAAATACATCAGTTTTTCTCAATCAAGATTTTTTGTAATAATAAATGAAAAGGTAACATAACTTCTGAAAATTAACATAAGCAGGAAGATAGACAATTGAACAAGTATCAAGGTAGTATTGGCATAAGAATTCCAATGTCAGTAGCTACTTTCAAACTAATATTAAACACACAAGAAAGAGTCCTGCTAGATGTTACCTACAGCACTTTTCTCTGGAAGAGGGGGAATGAAAATGCCTTTGTACTTCTCAAAAAGGCGATCACGTAACCAGACAAAGTCACTGTAACGCCGGATGACAATCTTCTCGGGTCCTTGGTATTCAGGAAAATTTGTCTGCCAAATTGTTTCAGGTGGTCAGGTGATGACATGGCAGATGTTTAAAGTTACACATCTCCTCTGTGCATTATAGTGGTGGTAGAAAAAAAACTAAACCCATAATGAAAGAGAATATCTTAGTATTGAAAATAACAGAGTAAATAATCAAGGGTCTAGCACACAAGTGCCACCCTTGGACATCAGTTTAGAAGTATTAATACATCTTATTAAATGCTTCCAATTACTTCAAGGAGCAAGTAATTCTGTGCAAGGTTGTTAAAGTCAAGAGTCTACGTAAACTTGTGGAAACTCTAAACTCAACTCATAAACTCATAAGAATTTACTTAATATAATAAAAGTAATACTAAAATATACTACCAAATCCCAAAATTTTACTGTAAACTTTGCTAGGTACTCTGAAATATACTGCCAATTCCCAAAATTTTGCAAGAAACTCTGAAATATACTTCCAATTCCCAACTAAATGCGGAAATTAATACTCCCAATATTTCAGTATTTCTCAGACATGAAAATATACTTCAAGTCAAGACAAATAACACCATTATACAGTATAGAGACAAAACAGACAAAAAACAGGCTTGTAAATGGTTTGCAGCTCCTAGTTGCTGCTCTGCTTGAACAGAGAGAAGTCAGGGAACCATGAGAACAAAAGGGAGACAGCGAGAATTGAGATGAGAGACAGAGAGAACAGACCTTCAACTGAAGATGATTGGAAAAGATGATGGTCAAATCAAAGGAGCCTTCACTGAAATGGAGACAGAATCGTGAGAGATATTGAAGGCTGATGCAAAGTTTGGGTGTCGTGAACCAGATGGAAATTGTGAGAGAAGAGAACAAAGGTGCCCTAACGTTTTCTGTCTAAACGTCCCTCAGAACCGCCCCAAACGAGTGTCACTTTAGGCGAGAGTTTTTGCCCCAATTGCACTTGCCAACGTGTCCCCTAAATTGTGAATTTGAGCAATTTCACATGAGCTCACTCGAGTTTACCCAACCCCACCAAGAAACAGGTTTGCTTGCATTGAACAGATTAATAACTTCGGACTCAAAGTAGTCCAATTTTACATGTTCCCTCGCAAGTTTGACAACCTTATTTGTGTCCTTGTTTCTCATGTAATAAATGCTTTATTTCCAATAAAAAAAATTACATTTTTTGTTTCCTTAATTACTATAGTATTGAAAGATGCTTATAAATACCTGCCAAAAGAGTTTCATACAGATCACTTAAAGAGATAGATAGGTAGATAACATTTACAAACTAGTAGACTCAAGCAAAATAAGAATCAAAGTGACATGGGATTTAGAATAATGCGATTTTGAGACATTTCAACTAATCCAAAATTGTCCATCATCCTAAAGAATTAACCCTTCTCTGTTCCTGGAAAACCATAAGCATTTTCTTCTCTATGACTTTGTTCCATTCACTCAATACACCAAGCAGTAACGAAGCTCGAGCTCCTATCATCAACCAACAAGCACATTCCATCTTAATTCCATACCGAAACCTTTGGAATGCTCTACCACACTCATGATTCGAAATCTCAAATCTCCAGCCGTTATTCACATTCTACGGATGGACACGGCAGTTATTTGCACTTTAACGATGGACACTTGCCCAAACAGGTAATACAGAAGAGGGAGAGAAAGATCCCTGCTAGAGGTGGTACAGTACATACCCAAGGCACACACAATTCTTTTATTCTCTCCTCCTGTGGAGACTTCCTATTATCTTAAACATCGAAACACCCTTTCCTAATACCCACCCTTATGCTCAAACACAACACTCTCGGGGACTGCAATCAGTTATAGGGAGAAAAGGATAAGCTCTACGAGCTACCTTCAACAGCAACAGGAGAAGAATGAACAGCAACAACCAATGCATAAATGCACATCACAATTCACTAAAGCCATCCAACAAATTCCAGCTCTGTAACTAATTTCTCCAATGCTCCAATTCAAATCATCACAATCCCCGTAAAAGATCGCTATTTAACTGCATTCGCTGAAAATAAACCGATTACTCCTGAAAATCTAATCACAGCACGATTATCGATACATCGATCATCGAAAAATCCCCCAAAACTAAACCTCAGCAAAATCAATCACACAAAACCCCGAGATTCTACGATCTCGACTTCCACACTCCTTGAAATTAATAACGCGGTCGAAGTTGAGTTGAAGAGAAACTCCAACGACCTCCGTCAACAAGAAAATCAAAACTCGACTTAGATTCAACGAGAAATTTCCAAACCAAAAATATAAATAAATAAATAAATAGAAAAGAAGTGTGAGAAGGTGAACGATTGAAGTACTTTGGTGATGACGCGATAGGAGATATAGGCTTGGACGCCATTGCCGAGCTTAACAGGATCTGTGACGGAGACGGAGAGAAAAGGTTGCGACGAAGACGGAGATCTAGGACTCTGCGACGAACCGGAGAGAGTTCTCTGCTGTTCCATGCCGCAAAGTAACCATCAACATGCAAACACAAGAAAGAAAAAGGTTTAGAAGAAGGAAAAAAGAACCAAGGGGGTGCTCGGTATTTGTGAATTAGAGAGGTGGTATAATTGTAATTACTGAGGGATTCATGGTCGTTT
Source organism: Pachyrhizus erosus (assembly GCA_026544285.1). Lineage (NCBI taxonomy): Eukaryota > Viridiplantae > Streptophyta > Magnoliopsida > Fabales > Fabaceae > Pachyrhizus > Pachyrhizus erosus. Next base: position 15,056 of record JAMLFT010006564.1, read on the forward strand.
TGAGGCCAGCAAGTGTCGCTGTGACACTGCACAGAACGTGGTTTGTTTCAGAGAAGAGAACGAAAGAGAGAAGTGAAACTGGTTGCCGTTTGGGAAGTTGATCGGCTACACTATTCAATCGGGCCCACGGTGTGAACCGGGGCGGGTACGTGTGCGGGTCAACTTGTCCTATTTTTACGCATACCCTATCTTATAAAATAAAATACTGATATTTAATTTAAGTGACTCCAGTGTTTTGAGCATATTTATTCAATAATAAAAAGATATTTTATAAAAGTATAACATTATAATTTATTTTTTGTATTTGAGTTCACTCAAAGTTTCCTAAAATGAAGTTAGTAGAGGAGGAGATCTAAATTAATCTAACTGATAAGTTAAAAGGGAAAAAATTTCCTCCCACCTTGTGTCAATTATTGGAAAAAAAAAAAAAAACATCAAAAGAAGGGTTTAATTGTTGCTGAGGATAACTACTATTTAAAATGGAATCACAACTTGATCTGTCTCATTTAAATTACAAGTTGATATGTCTCGTGGACAGTGTTATGGCTTAGGAAAGTTACTGAAAATCTTTTCTATTTATGTAGATTGTCATCAAATTGTTTAGAATAAATAATATATGTATATTAATACTGTAAATGTTTTATATATTATCATTCACGGATTGTAATTTTATCCAGATCTTAAGTATAGATGAAATAAAATATTCATAATACATTGAATAAATATGCGTATAAATAAAAATAAAAATGAGAATGAAATGGATAATTGTATATAAAATTTAATGAAGATAAGTTTGGATATAGATATTATAGTATTTATCTCATATAAAG
>JAMLFT010006565.1:0-15878 GCA_026544285.1 Pachyrhizus erosus
ATTTAAGAAATTAAAAAATATAAAAATTTTATTTAAAAAACTAAAAAAAAAAACTGTCTAATTTAAAAGATTACAAACATATTAAAATATTTTAATTAATTTTTTAAATCATAATATTTATATATTACATTAAATATTTGATTAATTCAATTTGAATTAAGTTAAATTATTATACACGTCAAAAAAAGATTTACCAAATATGATCACAATTAAGACTAAAGTTCAAAACTATTTAAATTAGAATAATTTCCTACCAACTCATTTTCACACGTCTTGGTAAATATCATAACTGTTTCACGGACGTGGCGGCAGGCGACAGCAAATTGATTTCTCTTGTGCACTTATTTTTATTACGTCATAAAGTTACAAAAGTTAGTGCGTGTTTAAACTAATTGTAAAAAATTGATTTAATAAGTAACTATTGTTATAATTAACTATATGAAATAAATTCTATGTTTAAATATGTTATGTGAAAAAAATTAGAATAATTTATTTCATTTTAGATTATTTTAAAGAATAGCTTTTTATAATAAAAATACAAAAATGGATGTAAAATATTTATAATAATTTATTTTATGCTTTAATTAATTAATTTTTAAGAATAAAATAAAAAAATTCATTAAAAATAAAATGTTAATCTTTAATCATAAATTTCAATTTTTTGTTTATCATATAAAAGCTATTTCCAAAATTAAGATTATGATCTTCATCTATAATATAAATTATTAAGTGCATTTAAGTAAGGGTTAAACATTTTTTATTTATTATCTTTCATTTATGCAAATATATCATAATCAACATCAGTTACTAACTAGCACTTAATGGTCATGTAACTTGTGACAGATTAAAGTGTTCAAAAATTAAATTAATATTTTATATAAATTAACATTTATTAGAAGTTTTTGATGGCCACAAAATAAAATTTTATTTAAATAATGTAATTTTAAATCTTTCAAAGAACTATATCTAAAAAATAATCAAAACATTATCATTTCTTGTTTTTGGATACATAAATTAAGATTTTATTTATTTACTTCTATCTTCAATAAACACACACAAAATATAACACAAAAAAAAAATGCTCTACTCAAAACAAAAATCATCCTAATTTGTCATATATGTTCATGCTTGTTGCATCACCATAACACCAAAGATAAAAGAAAAAAAATGAAAAATAAAAATAAAAATAAAATAGGAATTTAAAAAACTTTGTCACACTAGCAACTTAATGTTGCCACATGAGTGACCACACTACATTTCAATCATCCTCAACATCTTTTGAATTCTCCCACCAAATTCTATGTTTGTTTCAATGAAGCCACCACTCACGCTACCTTCTACCACCATGTATGGTAGCCTCTTCTCTATCATGGCCAAAAACCTCCATTGGATGTTGTAGTATCGCACCATAGAAGGTCATCACATAAATGAGTGACCTTCATTTATCTTCTTTTAATGGTGGGACACAGTCTCTTTCCTTGCCTTATTTTGTAGAGTGAGAGACACTCTCTCTTGTAAAAAGGGAATTTAACAATTTTTAAGGGATTCTAACCCCTAACCCACCAGGATGTTGTAGGGTTCTAATTCTAATATGTTAAAAATAAAAAGACAAAGATGAAAAGTTTAGAAAAAAAAGGAGACAGGGTAGTCAAATTTTAGATTGTAAAACACTAACAAGGTTTACGCTATGGTGAATCACAATGACATTACATTCATGTCTCATAATAGTGTGAAAGAGCGTGGGGGAGTTGGATCTTAGGAAAAGGAAGGTATACAAGGTGGAAAAGACTTTATATTGTTACAATTATTTAGGGAAAATCAAAGGGTTCAACGAGAAACAAGGTGGAAGAGTTAAAGAGGTAGGATAAGTATTTTTATGGCTATGGTTAATTCTATGTTGCTGTAGTTTTTTTAAAAAAAAAAACGTAGTGTTTTATGCATATGCATTGATGGAAGTGAATGAGAAACCAAAATGTAAACATGTTTTACTAAAATGAGATTTTATTTGATGATGGTTAAAAACCATCAATTAATGTTAACTTTAACCAATTAATGTGACTGAGTTATATTATGACATATTTTAAAAAATGAAAGACTAAAAATCAAAATTTTTTAAGGAGGGAGTAAATACATGCATGTTTATATTTAAAGAGACTAAACAGATGTTTAACTCTTTAAATAATAACATAAATAATTTTTTCTATCAATCAAATTATAATCTATAAAAAATAATTCAATTTAAACATGTATATATCTTACAATGTACATTTTAATTTAGTCACACTCTCTTCTTGCATATATGGGTTTCTCCTTATAACTTTTAGAAGTTTGCAATTAGTATCTTTATGGCAACTAATATTTAACTAGACTTAGATGAATTTTAATTGTCATATGTAAAGTTTGCAACTAATATCTTTATGACAACTAATATTTAACTAAACTTAGATAAATTTTAATTGTAATATATAAGTGCAACTTGCTTAGAAAATTGCTCAATAACAACATTAATATAGTTGTTTGTATCAATTCAACAATAACACATTTAAAAATGTATTTTAGTAAATCTATTTCTTTCTCTCTCATATTTCTCTCAAACATTACAATAAACTTTTTACATGGTATCTAAAGCTTGTTGAAGTCACTTCAATGGCTATTTACCCACTTCAATTGAATCCTCTCAACTTGTGTTATCCATCAATAACACCAAATCTTACTTCTAGAAACAACATTTTACTTGTAGTGGAATCTCCACTAATTTGATTAGATGCACGTGCTTGTAGTGCTTGAATCACATGTTCCTTACTTCATTCACATTTTACTTGTGCATCTTCTTCCTCTTGAATATGAGACTAGTTCCATGAGTTTCCTCCATTGTTGAACTTGTTTGGAGCAAATTTTACTTTGGTTTTTGGTTCGAACACATGCTTGAAGGATTCTACAGTCTTCTAGCTTGGATATAATCATTTACAGGTTAGTTTCTTGCTTTGAATTGAGTTCTTCTGCTCCTCTTATGGTGCCACTTGCTCAAACATCTTAGCTTGGATTTTCAATTGTTTCTTTGTTATTTGTTGATTCAACGCTTAGGTTTTTTTCTCCTTAAGTTTAGAAGTAGATTGATGTACAAATATTCAGTTAAAAATTGCTAAAATAATCAAGATCTAGAATTTTGTTCAAGTGTTCATTTTGTATTCTTGATTTGTGTTTGTGTTCTTCATTCTCTTCTTAATTCTTAGAAGTTCTTGTGAGATTTAAGTTTTGTGTTTGTTACATCTTACAAATTATATGTTGTCTAGAGTTTGTTTGCTTCAAATCTTGATATCTACTTCAATTTTGCATTCAAACTTTTGATAATTCTTCTTCAAATTGCTTGAAACTTTTTGTGTAAGCTTCCTTCTCTTCTTCTTCACATTTTCGAAGCATGTGTCACGTTTTCCTTGTGAAATTTGGTTAGTTATTCTTCTCTCCACTACTAATCAAATTCCACTTCAAATATCCACCAAACTTTTATCTCAATTCAAAGTTTACCTCCAAAGTTTGGGTTAATTTGAATTAAGCTCCAAAATTAGTTCAAAGTTTGGTTAAATTTCAAATCTACCTATAATAATAATTCAAATTTTGGTTGAAACGTAATTTTTCCTGCATTCTAGAATTCAAAATTTGGTGAAAATTGTGTTACCTTTAAGCATGATGAATTCTTGGGTTCATTCTTGTTGAATCTCAATGGTTTGATTAAAAGAAATAAAAGAATAGTTAAAAAAATGAAAAAAAAAAAAAAAGGAAAAGCAATCCGAGAGTAATAGTGATTCATTTCCACTTGATTTCACCTTTCTTCCATTTCTTGTGATTCAATTGTTGATTGGAAGCTACTAAAAGTTTAGTTCAAGTATCATTGCATTTTGAAGCTTTGAACACATTGAATTCTTGAGAAATTACCCAAACCTGAGGCAATTTGTTTTTGTTTCACCTAGATTTATTTGAGGAATTGGCGCTTGAAGTTTGTGCTCTATTCTTAGGCTTCTATTTTTGTTAAACACGCTATAGAGTTCCTTCTTTGTACCTTCAAGTTTCTTAAAATTTTGTATGGCATGTTTTAAGTTGCTCTTGGTTCAATCTTAGTTGTATAGACACTTTGTGCTGCTTAGAGTTTCTTTGAGCTTTCATTTCATTTGTATGTGCATGCAACTAGTTCTTTGAGTTATCTCATTAACTCCTTCATGTGATACTTTTTGGAATTTTTTGAGTCTCGTACATTTTATACTAGATTGTCTACATCTTTTCTACTTTGAGTTTTCCTTCATTTCTTTGTAGCTTTTAATGGTTGTCTTCTTGTGGCTTCTTGGTTTTGTACCCTTGAGTTTGTATATCATTTGAATTCTTGTAATTTGTTGGAATATGTGGCATATTTCATGAAGTAAATCTTTGATTTTGAGAAATTGTTGACTTCCTTCCTAGGCTTCCAAGAAAGGATTAGGAAGTGGTAAAAGGCAAGAGTTTACATCATAGAACAAGCCTTAAAAGAATGATACACGAGTATTGATATTACTTGTGATTTTTGCTAACCATTATTTTCTTGTGTAGGATGACCAGTGAGAGTAATAATGATGCACTATCTCCTAAATCTGCAAAGCTAATGGCTAATATGATTAAACATATGAGACTAGTGAAATTGGAAAGTGAAAGAAAACTAAATGAGAAATTCAAAAGAAGTGAAAAACATTCTAGAGATTTAAACCATAGGGTATATGACTTAGTGAGGAAGCATGATAAAGTTTCTTCTTCTTCCCACTTGAGTGATGCATATTATGATGATCTTGGTGACTCTATGAGACCTAGACCGAAACATAGAAGGGTAGAAAGGCATTCTAGGACCCTAGTGAATCTAGACGAGACAAAGAAGGGAAGAAAATGAGGATAAGGAGCCTTTTAAGCATAGGCTGAGGCATAAGGAAGACAAGGAGGAGGATCTTAAGGTGACTTTGCCTAAGTTTGAAGGTTCATCTAATGTTAAGTTCTATTTAGAAAGGGAAATGAAATGTGATCAAATTTTTAATTGTCATACTTTAAGTGATAAAAAACAATTGTAATTAGCCACTCTAACCTTTGAAAAAATATGTCATGAGTTGATGGAACCAACTCCAAGAGAAAGTACGAAGAGGTAGAAAGGTAGGTGAGAGGAATTGGGAGGATCTCAAGAGAACTTTAACGCGAGTAGGTTCATTCCTTCTAGTTATTTGAGGGACATGCATAATACGTTACAAAGACTTTATCAAGGAACTAGAGGAGTGGATGAATATTTTAAGGAGCTAGAACTTTGCTTAGTTAGGGTTGAAATTGATGAGCCTCAAGAGGCTACAATGGCAAGGTTCTTGAGTAGATTAAATATAGAGATCCAAGATGTTTCAGAACTTCAAACATATACTAATTTGCATGATTTATTTCACAAGGCTTTGAATATTGAACAACAAATCAAGAGAAGGTAAGGGATTAAGAAGAATAAAGGATCTTCAAGTTAGAGGTCAAACTTAAAGGAGGACATATCCTCTTTGTAAGATAAAGTTTTAACTAGAGTAGATAATTCTTCTTCTTCTTTTAATTTTAAGCCCAAAGAAGGCAAAGATGTAAGTAAAGATAACCTCCCTCCCCTCAAATCAAGTGATATTAAATTCTTTAGATGTTTAGGCAAGGGACACAACTTCCCAATGCCCTAACAAGAAGGACATGATAATGAAGGATAATGGAAGCATTGATAGTGAGTCTTCCATTAATGAGAGTGGTGCCTCTAGTGAAGTGCAAGTGATGTTGTTCACTCACTTGAGGAAGGAGATTTGTTGATTATTAGACGTATGTTTGGCTCATTATGTTACAAGAGTGACGATTCACAACATGAGAACATTTTCCATACTTGTTGGATGGTTAGTGTATGCTCCTTCATCAGTGATAGTAGTAGTTGCACCAATATGGCTAGCACTAGGATAGTAGAGAAACTTGCTCTACCTATGACTCCTCATCCAAAGCCATATAAACTTCAATGGCTTAGTGAAAAGAGAGAATTAGTAGTAGACAAGCAAGTCATGTTTGCTTTCTCCATTAGAACATATATGGATGATGTATGTTGTGATGTTGTCCCTATGGAAGCCACACATATTTTGCTAGGTAGAGAATGTCAATATGATATGAAGATTAAGTTTAGTAGTGCTACTAACATTTATTCTTTCAAGCATAAATGTCAAAAGGTCGCTTTAAAACCCCTTTCACTTAAGGAGGTGAGCATGGACCAAGTGAGGATGAAGAAAAAGAGGGAGCAAGATTAAAAGATCCAAGGTGGATCTAAAGTCCAAGGAAAAAAGAAAAAGGACAAGAGAAAGGTAATAGCTTTAGAAGTCAAGGGTTTGTTAGCTACTCCTCAAGAGATAAAGAAATCTATTGTTTCTAGAAAGCCTTTATTTTTGTGTGTACCTTCACCTTTGTGTTTGTCTAGTCAACCTAAGTTAAATGATTAGTTTGAGAAATTCTTACAAGATTTTGAAGATGTTTTTCCTATGGATATTCTAGTAGGATTACCACCTATTAAGGGATAAAGCATTAGATAGACTTAATTCCAGGTGCTAGCCCTCCAAAAAAGCCTGCCTATAGGAGTAACCCTAAAGAAACAAAGGAAATCCAAAAGTAAGTTGAAGGGTTGATTAGTAAGGGATGGGTGCAAGAAAGCTTAAGTCTATGTACAATGCTTGTAATCTTAGAGCTTAAGAAGGATGAGTCGTGGAGGATATGCACTGATTGTAGACTCATCAACATAACTAAGAAATATAGGCACCCCATTCCTAGGTTGAATGATTTACTAGATAAACTCCATGAAGCATCTTTTTTCTCTAAGATTGATTTGAAGAGTGAATACCACCAAATTAGAATGAGTGAAGGGGATGAGTGGAAGATTGCATTCAAGACCAAGTTTGGGCTTTATGGTGGTGATGTCCTTTGGTCTAACTAATGCTCCAAGTACATTTATGAGGTTAATGCATCATGTGTAGAGGAACTTTATAGGAATGTTTGTTGTAGTTTAATTTGATGACATCCTTATCTATAGTAAGTCCCTTGAAGATCATGAGGAGTATGTGAGAAAAATGTTAGGTGTACTTAGAGAGCAACATTTATTTGCTAACTTAGATAAATGTACATTTTGTATAGATCATGTAGTTTTTCTAGGTTTTGTAATCAGTGCAAAGGGTGTGTAAGTAGATGAGGAAAAGGTTAAAGTTATTAGGAACTAGTCCACTCCTCAAAACATTAATGAAGTTAGGAGTTTTCATGGCCTTGCCAATTTTTATAAAAGGTTTGTTCCAAATTTTAGTACCATAGCAACACCTTGATTGAGTTAGTCAAGAAAAGTGTAGGGTTTAAATGGGAGACAAACCAAGAAGAAGCCTTTCAAGCTTTGAAAGATAAGTTAACTCAAGCTCCAATTCTTGCTTTGCCAAACTTTCAAAAATCCTTTGAGTTGGAGTATGATGCCTCCAATGTGGGTATTGGAACAATCTTGTTACAAGAAGTTCACACAATAGCTTACTTTAGTGAAAAGCTAAAAGGTGTCTGTCTTAATTACTCTACTTATGACAAAGAGCTTTATGCTCTTATTAGGGCCTTACAAACCTTGCAACATTATCTTTTACCCAAGGAGTTTGTGATCCACAATGATAATGAATCCCTTAAGTATCTGAAGGGTCAAGGTAAGCTTAATAAGAGATATGCAAAATGGGTAGAGTATTTAGAGCAATTCCTTTATGTCATAAAGCATAAGCAAGGTAAGACAAATGTGGTGGTTTATGCCCTCTCTAGGAAATATGCTCTTGTCTCCTTAATAGATTCCACTTTGCTTGGTTTTAGTGGTATAAAGAAGTTGTACAAAACTGATAAGGAGTTATCTAAGATATTTGAATTATGTTCAAACAAAGTTTATCGTGATTTCTTTAGGCAGGAAGGATTCCTTTTCAAAGGGAAGAGATCATGTATACACCAGAGTTCTTATAGGGATGTTCTAATGAAGGAAGCCCATGAAGGGGGTTTGATGGGACATTTAGGGGCATAAAAGACTTTGAATATTTTGCATGAACACTTCTTTTAGCCTAAGATGAGGCATCAAGTAATAAAATTTTGTAAGAAGTGTGGAATATGCCATAAAGCGAAGGCTAAGTTAATGCCTTATAAGCTATATCAACCTCTACCTGTACCTTCTACTCCTTGGACAAATCTTTCTATGAATTTTATCTTTGGTTTACCTAGAACAAAGAAAGGTAGGGATTCAATTTTTGTGGTAGTAGACAGATTCTTAAAAATGACACATTTTATTCCCTTCTATAAGCATGATGATGCATGCCATGTAATTAACTTATTCTTTAGAGAAGTAGTGAGACTTCATGGTGTGCCTTAAATCATTGTATTTGTTAGAGATCCTAAATTCTTGAGACACTTCTGGAAACATTATGGGAAAAATTAAGAACAAAGTTATTGTTCTCCACATCTTGTCATCCTCAAACAGATGGTCAAACAGAAGTGGTCAATAGAACATTAAGGCAACTCTTAAGATGCATGGTTCAAAATAACTTAAAATCTTGGGAGGAGTGTTTACCACACATAGAATTTGCATATAATAGGATGGTTAATTCAACTATATCCTATTCACCTTTTGAAATGGTCTATGGATTCAATCCTCTCACTCTACCGAATTTGTTACCTCTTCCTGATGTAGAACACATATATAATCCTAATGGCTTGTCTAGAGAAAATTTTGTAAAGAGTTTACATGAGAAGGTGAAAGATCAAATAGAAAGAAAAAATAGAACAATATGTTAAACAAACCAATAAGGGAAAAAAGGCAATGATCTTCCAACCTAAGGATTTGGTATGGATTCGTTTGAGAAAGGATAGATTTCTTTCTTAAACAAAATCTAAACTCTAGGTAAGGGTAGATAGTCCTTTAAAAGTTGTGTAAAGGATCAATGATAATGCATACAAAATAGATTTACCTGATACTTATGGAGTTTCTAACACTTTTAATGTTTCTGATTTGTCTCTTTTTGTTTTAGGTGATTAAGATTTAGATTCGAGAGCGGATCCTCTTCAAGAAGAAGGGGATGATAAAGGACTATCCCTTGAAGACGATGCATTGGATGGATGGCAATTGAAAGGAATATTGGACTCTTCTTAGTCTTGATACACATATAGCATAGGATTTCTTTAGAGTCATTGTATTTGGATTCATTAGCTTGTATTTTTTGCCATCTAGTTTAGGACCCTTTATGTTGTTTGGCTTCTAAGCCCATTTCGTGGCCTTTATAGCCTAATCTGTGGCTTGCTAACTTGTGAAGCTCTCTTGAGAGCTCCTTAGTGAAGCTTAGTTGTTTGGGTTCTACTATATAAGGTGTAAAAGTCAACAATTCGTATATACACACACATACTCATACTCACAAATCATACACAAATTAATTTCAACCCAAGTATGCACTTTCCTCCAAGGATAGGCAAGTATGCGTCTTGCCTCCTCCTTTTCCTCAAGACCCTTTATATATATGAAAAGAAAAGAAAATTTTAAAAAATAACATTAGTAGAAAAAATAAATAAGAAAAATAAATTGTTGAGTTGATATTTACTTTTCTTTCTAGTAGTAAATCATATCATTGGTTTTACACATAAAAGTAATAATAAATAGTTTTGTGAAACTCATTCTTTATTATTAAATAATTATTTATTAAAATTTATATATTTAAATAATTATATAGGGAAAAGATTTTCTACCTTGATACATTTCTAGATACACCAAATATAAGTTAAGATATTTGCCAAATATACCTTAATACTAATATATACTGAGATTTTTTTAAGTCTATCTTGTTTAATCTATTTTGTGCAAATGAAACAACTTATCTTCATATAACTTAATATATATGAGTCATTTTGTCTTTACTTGCTCCAACATAAGAAATTTCAAGATTTAAAACTTTTGGATCAATATATTCTCATAATATAAAATATTTTTTTTGTTAATCCATAAGATAAAACATATACTTAACATATAATGAAAGATTGTGAAGGATAAAAAAAAAATTTCATCAAGGTTAAAATACATTTTTAGACCTTTATATTTTGATTGTATTAAGTTTGATTTCTTATCTTTTAAAAAGTTCAACTTAATGTTTTATGTTTCTAAAGCAAGCCAAATTGTCCTTCTAAAATAATGACCGTTTTTTATTTTGGGATATAATTTTGAACTTTTTTTTACTTATTCAAGGCATGAAATTTGTCTCATTAGATCCATTTATATAAAAAGTAGAACTTGACTGATGTTTGAACCAAAAAAGACCATAAACATGGTGAAAATCGTGTGAAAAGTGAATCCAATGAGCAATAAAAAAATTAAAAAATCTAATATCTAATTTTTTTCAAGTTGTTTGAGAAACTCATTTTTCATTCAATTTTTACCTTGTTCATGACACATTTTGCTTCAAATATCAATTAAGTTCTATAATATTATGCAAGTGAATCTAATGAAACAAGTTTCGCATATCAAATTAGTAAAAATATAAAAAGTTCAAAATTGTGTCCCAAAATTAAAAACAATCATTATTTTAGAATGATTACTTTGATTACATTAAAAACATAAATGATTAAATTAATTTTTTAAATAAAAACCAAACTAATAATTGAAAATATAAAAAACTAAAAGTGTATTATTTAGCCTTTCATCAATTAATACATACATATGTATATACAAACACACAAACACATGCACACACACTCTTAAAATAAAGAATCAACATTTAACAAAACATTTCTTCAAGTTATTGTTTGTTTATTGATCATTAAAATGTGTACAAAACAGTCTAGCTCGATTTGTTAAAAAAGATGTGTGAGTTGTTGTAAATCCCTAATACATGTCTTCGATTCTTATAGAAAAAAAATCATTAAAATGTTAGAGTTGAATTGTCTTAGACCCAACATCTTATATAGAGAATAAACATACTCATTCACCCATTTTGTACATCCAATATTTATTTGGAAAACATGTTTAATTATATATTTGAATATGGTTAATTTTATTTCACTAATGGTTAACTATTATTAGATATTTCAATATTTTCATAACACAATTACGTATTTGTGAAATAAAGTTAACCATAACCTATTTTTAACTACTTCAAGACAAAATTAACTTTATTTTTATATGTTGTTAACTACGTGTGACAATCAATATTGTTATATCACTATTAACTATTTGCGTGACAAAGTTAATCATATTTATACTTGTAGTTAACCGCATGTGATAATTAAGAACTTCATAACACTATTAACCACTTATGAGACAAAATTAATTACAATTAAACATTTTAATAATCACATTACACTATTAACTATATATATCAATAATTTTATACAATTAATTTCATTTATCTTGAATCATTTTTAAAATAAAATTAACTATAAATACTTAACAAAATATAATATATAGAGAGAAGAGATCAAATTATTCTAAAAGTAACTTTAAGATAATTACTTTCTATTTTTATCATTCATTTCCTTGAAATTTAATAATTAAAATTAGTTACTCATTACAACAATTAGATTTTAAGAAAATGAACCGTGAATATAAATAGTAATTCGAGTAACTTGATTCCTTTTCTAACCCGTGTAGCATGTATTGATATATATGTGTGTGTAACTTTATATTTGTACATGTTTTATATTATGTTAATTTATGGAAACATATTTTTCAAACGTATTATTTTTACAAATATATTTGCATTTGTATATACTTTACATATATATATATACATATATAATGAGTAAAAGACCAATTTAGTTTTTGAAAGTAATAAAATGATAAAAAAAAAGTTTTTTAAAGTGTAATTTATCACCCATTTTAGTAAAAAATTTAAAAAGTTATGTGACTTATGTGACAATATTAACATGTTTTTGAGGATTAAAATGACGATAAATGATTAAGTTTAAGGATTAAAGTAATAACATATGGATTGTAAGAGATCTTTATGTCATTTTGTTACTTTTAAAGACTAAATTGATAGCATCTCATGCTTCAAAAGATAAAATTGGTCATTTAGCTCATATACACTTTTAAACATGTTTTTTTTTCATGTAACTAAATATAAATTAATTAGATGAAAACTAATAAAATATTAGTTAAGTGAGAAAACACTAGAAAAAATATCTATATTAAAATTATTATAACAACAAGTTATAAAATGATAAAAATATATAATAAAAAATGTTTCTTTTAAGTAATTGAGGTATTAATTTGCTTTTGTGTCAAAATGTCACTTCCATTTGTTATATTTGTCTATAACTTAATTATCAATCAAACTATACATAGATATTAATGTAGTAATGAAATTTCAATCTTTTACTTGAATGAAAGAATTTTTTTAATAAATTAGTTAAGTAAGAAGATAATAAATAAAAAGTAAAAAGTAATATGTTTACAAATTTTTAAGAATATCATTTTTAAATTTTATGGAGAAAATTAAAACATATATGCAACAAACCAATTGATTGTTTTTAATTAAGACAAATAAAAATCAACACTAAAATTAAAACATAAAAATATTTTAAATACAATTTTGTGGGTAGATAAACATTTGTTTTCAACAACGTCCATTAAAAATGTAATAAAAAATTTCTTCTAAAGAGCTAGTAGTAAAATGTGTCAAAATTAATTAAATAAATTAATAGTTTAAATGAATAAATACACATAACTTTTATCATATTTCTTAAATAACAAATATGTATTTTAAGAAAATTTAATTATATATATTAAGATTATTTGCATTCATACTCATATATTTATGCTTTCATACAAATAAAAAACAAAATATTTACCAACTTTATATCCATTACAAATAATTACATTGCCACTTTGAAAATTAAATAATAAGTTTATGCTTCTTGAATTTAGTAGCAACACTAATACTCTCATAGTCATGACTAATTTTCTTAGTCCTTTAAGACGTATCACAAAATAAAAGAGAATATTCCTATTGCATTTCATTCACACTGTGTAACAAAAGAATGAAAAATCTAAAACTATGCACAAAAGCAGAAAAATCCAAAAGTGAAAACCTATGTTTGAAATCATAAAACAAAAAAATTAAACAATATACATTGTTACATGATACAATAAAATAAATAGTATGAAGTTATTCAATCTCTTGAATTGGATAGTGTGAATATTTTTCTTGCCAATTAGCTTCTAATCAAAGGAAAACTCATCGAAATACTTTTCCTCAAACTCTTGGTCCATTTCACCAGTTTGACGAAAAGATTAAAACAACACATGCTATTTCAATTGTAGAAAGAAGAAAGATTTTTTTTTTTTTCAATACACAGAGACAACCTTTTGTATTTTGTAACAAATTATGCCAACAATTACTCCTATATATATTGTTAGAGTTGTTTAAATTATCAGTACACACACATTCACACAGAGAGACAAAGAGAGATAGATTAATATGAATCAAAATAGATATATGTATTAATAATTTAAACATTGAAATTATAAAAATTATATTGATCATAATTTTCTTAATTATATAATAAATTAATTTAAATTAATTATTAGGGTTTTTTAACATATAGTTAATAGTTAATTATTAGTTTGGATGTTCGAATTTTAAGAATTATTCTGACATAAATTTCATCAAATTATATTGACATATAAATTATCAATATATAGAAAAATTCTATTAAATTATTTTTGTAAGCAATTATATAATAATTATTTTTGTAAATAAATTTCTTATTAAATTAAATTAAATTATTTTTGCAAATAATTATTCATTTTAAATTAATCATTATTTAATTTTCGATTGATGTCAATCAATAATTTAATGAAAATGAAAATCAATAATTTAATGGATAAGGTAATAATATGCAAGACAAGACATGTATGCTTTGTAGGTTAAAATATGCTAATAAGTTGATATGTGACACATAAAAATTGTTTGATTGCATGTGACATATAAAGACTCTAGATGAATGTTGTTTTGTATATAGTATAGATGAGAATGAAGAATAACTCTTTTAGAATTATTTTTAGAATAATTTGATATTTTCTCTCTTCTTTCTATATAAGTCTCTTTTTATTTACAAACATATCTATATACATAAAATAAACCTAAAAATCATATAAATAAAAAATTATTAATATTTCAATAAATATTTAATTTTATAAAAATCACAAATCTATAAGTATTTATTTTATAAAAAATTATCATTAAAATAATACTACATTGAGATTGTCAGGCAAAGAGATAAAGTAAGAACTGTTAGTTGTTGTAAGAACATTAAAAAGTCATACATATAGATAGGTAAACTTAAAAGTTATTTAGTAATCATATCACTACTTGAAATAATTAGTTATATTTATCTTTTAATTTTGATCATTTAAATATGATTTAATAATTTATATTAATACTTTTTTATTTTAAATACATATGAAAGACTATCAAGTGAGATGAGTATTTGTGTGAGAAGATGAGAGACAAATTTAAACTATACAATTATATATGAATGGTTGGAGTTAAAGCATTAAGTATATGTAATTTTTTAAGTATTCACATTATTATTAAAAGATTATTCTAATAATTCATCTATAATTACATAGTCTAAATTTACTCTTCTTAGTATTTTATTATCAATAATTCTCACATTTAATACACTCTTTATATATATAAAGAGAGAAAGGACATATTTTATGAGAGAACTATCTTTATGAGACCAAAATGATTAAATTTAATTTGTATAATCATATATGAACAATCAACATTTAATATCATGTAATTTAAAAAATAAAACTTATATGATTTAGTATGTTAAAATTTTTATCATTTATGTATGATTATACAGTTTAATTTAATTCTTTTAAATCTGTTTAAAAATGTTGATATTAGACATGACAAATACAACTATTCCATGCATGTTTGATTTAAAAAATGTTCACAAGACAACACAAGATAAATAAAGATGAATGACACAAAACTTCAATTTTTTATTATTTGATAAAATACCCAACAATTTTTTATCTCAAACACAAAATGTTCAAAAACAAAAATAATCACTTTCTTCTCCACTTCCCACTCTTTCCTTTGTCTTCCCCTACGTCTTTCTTTCCTCTCACTTGCGATTATTAGTTTTTTTTGTCTCAAGCCCCCACCTTGAAGGTTTGCAACGTTTCCCTCATTCTACTCGTTGTAGTACCCTATCTTATTGCCACAAGTCCTTTCATAAATCAATTTTTAGGTGGGTTTCTCTCAGGATTAAACTCTTCTTTAAACAAATGCATTTTTCTTTATTAATTAGGAAACACCATATCATAACGGTTCTAATTTTGTCTGGAGGAATCTTGGTGCAGTAACCACATCATATGACTCCTGCTGTTGCCCCAATGTTGAATAACAAAAAGAAGCTTTTGTTGAAAAAAAAAAGAACAAAAAGAAGCCATTTTATATATAAAAAAAAATAATGCATATAATATATATTAAATTATATAATACTATATATGTTTTTATAATAGAATAATAATACAAATTATATTAAAATAATTATATTAAAAAGAGTTTATAGTAAATTTAATACTATTTTATCTTTATTGTACATTATTCATCAAACAAAATATAGAATACAAAGTTATTTTTTAACTTACACAATTATCTTGTACTGTTTTAGTTATTTATCTTGTATCTCAACGTGTATCAAACAGATTGTAACTCTTATAAAAATAGTTCTATCATAAAATGTATCTTTTATATATATATATATATATATATATATATATATATATATATATATATATATATACGATTATATAACCTATA
>JAMLFT010006566.1:0-15878 GCA_026544285.1 Pachyrhizus erosus
ATCTCTAACTAAATTTTCGTTGAAATGACAGCGGCTTATATATATATATATATATATATATAATTATTAAATAATATCTAAAATTTACTTCCTCTGCCAATTAACTCTAAAACATTATAATATTAATTATAAATTTTTTATTTCATCTCAAAATTAATTTATTTTAATTTCTGTTTTCAAAATCATCTTTATTTCACAAATTTTCACGTGACCTCTTTTCTTCCTCTTTTTTTTTTTGTTCCTATAATCATTAACGTTTAGAAAACTACCAATTTAAACCTTGCTTGAAATCACTATATACGGGATCTGAGTATATGGAAGGCTTATTAGGACTTTTTCTTTTTCTTTTATTATCCTTTAGAATATTACTTTAACTTCTAACGTAGGTAGTTAAATTAATTCTTTAACTTTTTTTTATTAAGTCTCTAATTTACTTAATCTTTAAATCAGTGGTCATAGACTACGACTTTACGCTCTTGATCAAGAGGTTTTGTAGAGTTTTACTAAAGATTTTGGTCTAATGAGTTAGAAATCTTGGGAGTTAGATGACTGGACTAAAATCTGTTAACACATTACTTCTTACTATTTCTTTTTTATTTTTATTTTTGCAATAAACGACACTTAAGATCTGTACAAGAAACAGATTTGTACACTGGTATATCTAGTGTACTATTTTCGTGTAGTGTTGGGATCAATAATATGGGTAGACAAACAAATTTAGTAAACATAGCAGTACCTCATCAACTTAAATAATCACACAGCATAATGATCCCACACAAAAAAAAAAATCATATTTTTTTTATCATAACTGATATTTTATCTCCATATATCTCATTTTTACAGTCAAAAGCAAGAAAATAAATCAAGTTAATAACACTTGGTGAAAGTTGAACCACGAGCTCTCAGCAACTTATTTATCATAACAGGCATTTCTCATCCAGCAAACAGCCCATTCATGAAAACAATTTAGGTCATTCATATTTGTGTTCATATGTAAGAAATTATAAGAAAAATAAGAAGTGTTATAAGCTCCCTTACAGGTTAGGCAAGAGATGAAGAGTAAATGGAAGTGATTGAACTAAAAAGCTGGAGAAGAAATTGCTCCTATGCTGTACGTTCTTTTTTAGCAGAAGCAAAGCATGAACTGTGATTGTTAATTTTTCCCCCACTTAGTTTGGCATATAAAGGCAAGTTCAGGTAAGGCCTTAATCTAGTGATTAATGACGATTTTAATGTCTAATGGTTAAGAGTGAAATTTCACTTGGTCAATGGATAATGGGGTGTGTGGAGATAAGTTTGCAAGGAATACCAAATAAGACAATTGTTTGTATTTCTTTTTCTGTGCCACATTCACGTTTTTTCAGCAGCTGGGAAAGTAAAGAAGTCTCTTTTTTTCTTCTTAGTTTTATCCCGTAAGTGTGGTGTCTAAAACAAGTGTATGGATTTTTTTTTATCTCACAGGTAAACAAAGGGGTTTTCTTTTCATTTAATAAAAGGACAAATATGCAAGAAATTTAGGAAATTTGAAAATTTAGTTAGAAAAACAAATAAAGTAGATTAGAGAAAGAAAAATTAATTTTACTAAAGAAGGTAAATTGTAAATTGATTTACCTCAATTCTTATGCTAATTATATCAAGAAATGTGTTATTGACACATTACAATTGGTTAATAAATTATCTTTAACTAATTGCTATTTGCCAAGGTGTAATTTTACACTAACAATAACCATAAAATTTTAACTTAATTATAATCTCACCAAAAGTTGTAACATAATATCACACAAAGTATTTTAAATACCTTTTTTTAATTAAAATCAAATTTAATTTTTATTTTTAAATTATTTTCAATCATTTTTTAAATCATATGGTAGAAAATGTGGTGCTACATATTGTGGCAAAGTGGGGGTGAAAAATTTTCTTTGTTAAACTCCAATAGAAACAGGTGTTGGCATAGGTTCTGTTTGAGGTTCAAGCGACGATGTTTGGACTTGTGTTTGAGGTGGTGGTTGTGTTTGGATAGATGTTTAGGTTGATCGTTTAAAAGATATCTTTGGTCTTTGTTGTATGGTTGGTTGAGGGAGTACTTGCACAAGTTGTACCAAATCATCAAGACTTATCTTTGACTGAGACTTATCAACAACATGCTTGATATATCTTGTTTTAAGAGCTTGTCCTATAGGCATCTGGTCATCATATGTTGTCTTAGAGTTAGATTCGTTTTATAAGACCATTTTCTTCCTTACTGGCTTGGACATTTGCGAGGGTGTATTCGTCCTAACATGGCTGGACATTTGCATGTCCACCACAAGGTTGGACGCAAGTCTCTTGGTCGTTTAGGATAACTTGGTCTTAAGGTGAGTTGTCTTTCCCTATTTAACCTTCTTCAACTTATCTATGTTGAAGAAGTAAAAAACTTCTTCTTTATTATACTTATTATTTTTTTATTAAATACTCATTTTAAATTTAAACATTAGAATAACAATAAGGATAGAAACATAGATAAGTTATTATGACAGTTATCCTAAGCATTTGAAGAGTGTAAGATTGAGACAAACATAATAAATGTTGAAGTAGAAAATTAGTTGATTGTTGTTTAGGACGTATATTAAATTAGGACACATAATCATACGTCTTTAGATATATTGAGTTTTATCAAAAACTTTTGGACATACTTTTATAAAAAAATCTATTGGATGTATCTAACGTTTTTAGTACTTACGACATTTAGTCTTTTTACTTATGCTTGTATGTCTAAGTTAAAGCTATACTACCTTTTCATATTTTTGACACATTCCTGTAAATATATTTATAAAAAAATTAGTATATTTCAAATTGTAATATTTCTTTTAATAATCAAAGCCATTTTTAAGGATACAGTATTTCATCTACATCTTTAATTCTAATAATTTAGTTTTTCTTATTCTTACTATAAGAATTTTAGAATCTTAATGCATGAAATAAACAAGAATAAATTATATAGAAAGTGGAAGCATACATCTTGTAGCAATTGTTATCAAACTCTATTTTATATAATCTCTCATAACTAAATAAAGAAAGAAAATAGAAAGTGATCTTCTAGCTTTTATGTAGTGTGAATCAGTGGAATATCATAGGGTATTTATTGGTAAAGCCATGGATCCCTTGTTTTTATTACCACTAGATTGTATACCCGTGTGATGTAAGGATAAATTGCAAAGAAAGTGAATTTTGTGTGTGTATATATATAAATATTTATATCTTTTAATTTTTTTTGTTAACAAATAATATCAAATTAATTAAATTTTATGCAATAATAAAATTAATTGACACTTATCTCCTTAGTAAAATTACTATTCAATTTTAAGATTTTTATGTAATTGATTTAAGGTAATTTGAAAAAAGTCATAGAATAAAATCATTGATACTTTTATAAATCTTTTTAAGTGAATAATATATAACTAAACCTTATTAAATTATTTTTCAAATAAATTATTTAAGTTATTGTGATAAATTTTATAAACTATATAAAAACTACAATTGAAGAATATCAACAAAGCTTAAATATAATAGAAAAGATATATCATAACAAAACTTTAATTTATATCATTAATAGAAAATCAAAAAACACTTTTAAAATTATCGAATATAATTTTTTCTTCATTTGTTATCTATTTAATTAACAACTACTTATACTACTTTTCATGTATTTGTCAAAATAAATTATTTAATTTTTTTTTAAATTAATATATTTCTTATTAAAATAATACTAAATAATTTATTAAATATTAATACAATAAATTCCATTAATATTATGTACAATAAATATGTTATAATGAAATACCATTAATATCTTGATTTTAGGTGAAAATTAATTGCTTTAGATACTTTTTTATACATATAAATAAATATAAATATAAATATAATATAATGTTTCCAAAAACATTAGTTTATTATTTATTTTTATTAATTTTTAAATATAATAACTCATTTATTATTAAAATGATTTTAATACTCTTAAAATAGAAAAAAGTTAAAATTACAAACCTATATCAACAATATTTTAATTAGTATATAAATATGAATGATAATTTAATACTTAATAGATGTGTTGCAATGAAATATCATTGATATCCCAATTTAAGGCAGGAAATTAATTGCTCTCAAAATCTTTCTTTTTTATATATAAAAATTATGTATAATAAATGTGTTGTAATGAAATACCATTAATATCTTGACATTAGAAAAAAATTAATTATTTTAAATATTTTTCTTTTTTTATATATAAATAAATATAAATAAAAAATATTTTTTTTATTTTTATTAATTTTCAAATATAATAATCACTTAATTATTAACCTCATTCTTATTACCATTTCATAACAACCTTTCATTAGTTCCTTCATTAAAAACAATAAAATGCTTATTATGTGTGTTGTAATAGCTAATTTTATTATTTTGTAACAATTTTTAATTATCAAACAATTAATTGTAATAATAGATAATCAAATCAAATATAAATTCTCATAATATATGAACTATAAGATAAATTTTCAGCATTCTCTCACTTGGTTCATATATTTTTTAAAAATAATCTCTATTACTAACAACTAAATATAATTATTTAACTTAAAGTTTGAAATTCCTTAAAATCTTATAGAAATTATCATACATGAATCGTGATGGTTGTTATATTTTAAAATAAACACTTCCTTCCTTCTATGTATTACAATATATAATACTTTCTAAAAATGGATCCAAAATATATTGACTCAAATGAGTAAAAAAAATTATATGACAAACTTAATGTGCAAAACATCATAAAATCGAAAATACATAAACATTAATGCATGTTGTCTCATATGAATTATTGGATAATTTATTTTGTGTTTTTATACTCAATAGAGGTTAACTTTATTTTGATGTCTACTTTATGTCTTTAGAATTTTTGTATCTTTATATTATATGACTTTCATCTTTATTATTTTTTTAAAAAAAATATTCAATCTAATTTTTATTGGTCTTTAATAAATTTGAAAACTTTAAGACTAAAAACTTTATGATTGTGATATAATTAATCTCATAGCATCTAATAAATTCTTTTTAATAATATTTTTAAGGATGTTACATAATTCATTTATTTTCTCATATTCTATTTATTGAAAAATTTTATTTTCACTAACTTTTGAAGTGTAAGTATAGTGGTAATAAAATATATACCTTTCCATTAATATAATATCAATGCTATGATAATTATTACCTTGGTAAATTCAAATCTTTTGGTGCAAGATAAATATAGAATTTACAAACTTCATAATGAACAATAAATATTATAAGAAAATAAATGATACATATAACTATAGAAATATTTTATCATGACATTTAATCGATAATTTTAATTAATTATTACTTTTTTATAAAGTCAAGTAATAATTTCATTACAATATTATATAAGATGTTGTGAGTATTCCTAAATATGTAATCCCTAAAATAATTTATAATGTAAAATAAATATTTAATGTCATGTTTACCCATATAAATTATGTCCTTAATTTATGAATCTAACCTCATAAAACTAGATAAAAAATATTATTATAATATTATAATTTTGATCAATCACTAAAAAAAATATCAAAAATTACATCATTGTAACATTATACTTATATTAAAAAAATATCAAAAATAAAAAATTTAAATACTTACATTATATATATTTAAATAGTCAAAATTAAAAAAAATATATTTAAAATTTTACATAATCATATATTGTTTTGGTGTTGAGGGACCTCATTTGTTTGACTTAAGAGGATGTAGTTTTTTTTGTTTGAGACTCTGGTGCATAAAAACAAGGTGGAGGAGTTGTGCAGAAGTGTCCATTTCAATCATTCCTTTTATGTTGATAGGGAGGGTCGTAGTGGGGGAGTGGTTGGGCTGTGGAGCAAGGAATTTAATTGTCAGATTATGTCTTTTACAAAAAAGATTATTGATATGGAGGTTCATGATAATAATGTGTGCCAATGAAGGATTACAGATTTCAATGGGTATTCTGAAAGAAGTAGGAGGAAGGATTCACGGAATATTTTAAGACAACTACATTTGATGTCGAAGAATATACCGTGGTGTGTCATCGGGACTTTAACGGCATCCTTTCAGACGATGAAAAAGTTGGTAGAATGGATCGCCCTCAATGGTTACTTCATGGACTCAGGGATGTTATTGCAAATTATAATCTTGTGGATATTCCTCTTGAAGGATATCTATTTACTGGTCTAGGAGTAAGGGATTAAACAATACAGTGGAGGATATATTATATTGAGCTATGATATCTCCTGGCTAGATTTATTTCAAAATGCTACACTATACAATATGGCGGTTCCAATTTCAGATCACAATCCCATCCATCTAAAATTGTTCTAGAATAATAGAGCATTTTCTAGGAAGCAGTTTCGCTTTGAGAATGCTTTACTTGTGGAAGATGGGCTAGATGAGGTGGTTAGTGGAGGTTGGGAGCTCCATGTCAGTGGGGATGTAGTTTCCAAAATTTGAAACTATCGAATAGTTTGGATAGGTAGGGGTGTGAATTAAAAAGGAAGTTTAGCAATGAGGTGGAATTATTGAAAAAAGTAATGGAGCATCTTCGATCTTTGGACTATGTGGAGTCAGCAGGTTTGTTCAATTTTAAGAAGGATCATCTTGCTACAATTCTTGCCCAAGAGGATTATTATTGGAAGCAAATAGCAAAAGTTCATTGGCTCAAGGATGAGAATAAAAATACGAAATTTTTTCATAGCTTGGCATCATGGAGGAAGAAAATCAATAACATCACAAAGTTGGAGAATAATGATGGAGTGGTTATTCATGACCAAGTGGGGCCATGTTTGTGGCTAGCAACTATTTTCTAGATTTGTTTAAGCAAGAGGATAGTACATATGATGCAGTGGTTGATGCAGATCATACTTTGATTGGAGAGGAAGAAAACAATTTATTAGTGGCGTCTTTTGTCAAAGAAGAATTCAAATACATTTTTCCAAATGCATCTGGATAAATCACTAGGTCCGGATGGTATGATCCCAACATTTTATAGAAGATTTTGGAATTTATGTGGTGATTATATTACTTTTGCTTGTATTTCTTGGATTAATGAAGGTGCTTTTCCTCCTAATGTTAATGATACAACCATTGTTCTTATCCCAAAATGTTTACCGGTTTCTGTGAAGGATTTTAGGCCTATATCTCTATGTAATGTTATTTATAAAACTCTTTCCAAGGCATTGGCTAATAGATTGAAGAAAGTTTTGCCTAAAATTATTTCTGAAGAGCAGTATGCTTTTGTGGATGGGCGGTCTATTTTGGATAATGTGCTTATGGCTTCTGAAATTACGCATTATTTAAATTGTAGAAGGAGTGGTAGATTTGGTGATTTAGCTTTGAAGGTAGATATTAGTAAAGCCAATGATAGGGTGGACTAGAGGTATTTGAGAGTTATTATGTTGAAGTTAGGATTTCATGCAAGATCAATTCTACAGCAAATGAGACATAAAATATTTTTTTTAAAAAAATTATTACTTCAAAAGAAAGTTACATTTTGGATCCTTTTTGTTAATATATAGGGTCCTATATTTATAAAAATTAATAACAAATATATTTTCTTTTTAGTAGGCTTAAAATTTGAACTTTAATTACTTTATCCTTTAACTAGCCTTGGTTTCATGAAATGTGGGTAGGGTGAATGATGTTTTGTGTGGAGTTTGTTGATTTCTCAATTAGAGTGAATTATGATTTGGAGGACCCTATTATTCCAATTAGAGGTTTAAGACAAAGAGATCCTCTTTCTCTTTATCTTTATCTTTTTTTGATATGTTCAAAAGGACAGAGTGCTCTAATTCACAAAGCAAAACAGGAGGGCATCATTCATGGCATTTCTATATGTCGGGGAACATCGAGAATATCTTATCTTTTGTTTGCTGATGACTGTTTTGTAGAGCTACTGATAATGAAGTGGAGGCTCTCCAACATATTCTTTAGATGTATGTGCTAGCTTTTGGTCAAGCAATTAATTTGGACAAACCAGAAGTTCTTTTTGGCACTAACATTTTAGGGACTAAGAGGCTATCCCTTTTTGCATCTCTAGGGGTCCATAAGATGATGAGTACCGAAAAGTATCTTGGCATGCCATTTATAATTAGAAGGAATAGGAAAACAACTTTTAATTTCATCCAAAAACGAATTTGGAAGAAAATTAAGTCCATGAGTGGGAAATTCCTATCTAAGGCGAGGAGCAAAATTATGACAAAGTCAGTTCTTCAATCCATCCCCACATATTTATGAGTGTTTATCTTCTTCCAAAGTCAACATTTGAGGAAATTGAGAGAATGCTGAATTCTTATTGGTGGGGTTCAAATGGCAAAGGAGTAAGATGGATGTCATGGATGTCAAAGCTTGATCTTTTGAAGTATTCAAGCTTTTTATCTTGCCATACTTAGGAAACATGGGTGGAGATTTATCTTAAACCCCAATGCTATGGTGTCTAGACATTTTAAAGCTAATTATTACCCATCAAGAAAGTTTATGGATTCCAAGATTGGTCAAAATCCAAGTTATACATGGCGTAACATTTGGAGTTCCCGAGTAGTGCTTGAATAAGGCTTGAAATGGAGGATAGGTGCTGATTCACAGATTAATTTGTGGTATGAATCGTGAGTAAGGGATTTGGCAGAAAGGAAGATTCGGTTACCTCCAAGTCCAACTGTTTTAACATCGACAGTTAAGGACTTATTGATCACAGGTATAAGGGAATACGACTGGTGTTTTATTCATGTGTTGGTAGAGCCTTATGTTGCTGATACAATTTGTAAAATGCCTCTCTTTACAGTAATGGAAGAGGATAAATTGATAAGGAAGGATTCGGAAACTTGATTTTATTTTGTTAAACCTGGTTACTACAAGTATTTGGAGTCTTTGTGATATCATCAACAACTAACAACGGATGGTGAGTGGAGTTTGCTTTGGAAGTTACAGGTTCTTCCCGAAGTTAAAATATTTCTTTGTAAGTCCTGTAGATATTGTCTTCCAACTTGAATTAGATTACAGTTTAAAGATGTCATGTGTCTAGCAACTTGTGCTTTTTTCTCGAATGACCTGGAAAATTGCTAGCATGTGCTCATTACATGTCCAAGTAGTGTGGAGGTTTGGCAAAAGTATGGATTGTGGAGCTCAATAAATCAGTTGATCTTAAATACTGAATCTTTTAAAGATTTGGTTTTTAAGCTTAATGGTCTATTAAGTGAAACAAAATTTAAGATTTATTTTTATGGTGTTATGGAGTATTTGAGGGAATAAGATGGTATGGAATTCGAGGGAGGAGAACAGAGGTGATATTTTGCATAGAGCTACCAACTTATTATCTGAATGGCAACTAGCAAAAACCTTTATTGATTTGTCTGTTTTTGTGATTAGATTCAGCAGTTTGGATTGTAGTGGGAAAGACCACTTGTTGGTCACGTAAAATGTAATGTGGATGTTTCTCTGTTTGGGGATAAGGGTGATACAGGATTCAGAATTAATTTTAACCCATAAAATAAAAAGTTTAATTTAATGCATTGTTTGAAGTCTGATATATATGCATTTTTGTCTAAACTTTTGCTATTGAAAAGTTATTTAGAATTCAAATTAGTCCGAGCAGGATTAGACAAACGCACTTTGAATCGTCCATATATTGTTAATTCATTTAATCAATTTCAAATTTTATATATAATAATTAATACAATCAAACTTATTAAATAACATACAAACACCTTCTAAGATACAAGTATATAAGCCAGAAGTACAAGACCAGATTGTAATTGATAGCTAAATTTTTATTACAGGCAAAATTTGATCTCCTGTTTAATTAGAAATTTTGTACTCTACTTACAATGAAGAATTAACTGAATGGCCTTTCCAGAAAAAAAAAAAAAAACCAAAGACAAATAGGGTTAATAAAATGTGCCTCAGTTGACCCAAGAATAAAGAAATAAACAATTTCTCAAACCAAAATAGAAGCTAGAGAGAGAGAGATAGAGTTAAGCCTCTCTGGTGTCATCTCAACTGTCGCCATAGCTGACACAAATTTTTGCCATTATGGGGACAGATATATACATGGTGTGAGCCTAGCCATAATTCCCTTCCATGCTTTTGTTGTCTTAACTTGCAGCAGGAATTGAGGTCCTTGGGCTGGGCAAGCCCATGTAAGCAAGTCTTGGAGACATCCTAACTTTTGGGCTGGGCCTTGGGGATGGGATTGGGCCGTAGTTATATGGGCGTGCAGAAGCAGGCCTTGGTGATAATTTAACTTGCTCCAAGGCCCTTGATTGAAGGTGTTCAGGGTAGTCACGCACACACCCGATCCTGGGTCCAGCTCCAGTGGACCACTTGCATGTTAGCCTCTTAGACACGTCAAAAACTGGGGCCTCAACCTTCTTTTCAATCTCTAGGTGAACTGTTGCATTTATTGTGAGGCCATTGTTGTTGACATTATTGGAAACTGATTGGGAAGAGAGAGTGGGACCCTTAATTTGTTGTGACTCATTAATGTCATTTAATGAATTGGATCCAACAATTGAAGGAGCATCATCATCTATAGCACATTTCTGCAAGGAAACAAATAGAACAACCATTTCAGCTAATTTATTCCACAACCAATTTTCACTTTCAATAACTTCACTTGGATAAGAAAAGAGAAGAAAAATTTACCTTGACATTGGAGAGGTCTACATTGTGCTCGTCAAGAAAGCTTATGAATTCCTTGAAGTTCTCTTCTGTGGGGTGATAGTGACCGCTGTATGGCCAAATAGCCTGCAAAGTTTATTAACACTTTGTAAGTGACATTGCTTTTGCAACAATAATTTGAGTGCATGATAAATGAATTTATTTCCTTTAAAGTGATATAACGTGTAAAGTGAAAAAGTAATAGTGTGTCTATCCTTGATTTGAATTAAAATATCTCATAGACCTTACTACCCTAGATTAGCTAAATGATTAAATATTATGGTTGTGTATGATATTTACCTCAAGTACACCTTGCTGAGCCACTAATCTTCCTGCTGCTGTTGTAGCAGCCCCAGCCAGAAAGCTAGAGTGTTGAAATGCACCCTTTTGCTTGCGTCCCACATACAAGGACCTTGTGGTGCTAAGAACAAATATCCATTTGGATTTTCCATCAGTGTCTACAAGCCTCCCATCTTGTCTATATACTAACTTCCCGTTTTCAACAATTACTTCATACTCTTCCCTTTCTTTCTGCAATGGTAACAAACACAAACATTAGATTATACATGACATAGGTTCATACTTTATACGTATAATGTGGTTACTGTCCAGTGATAACTTACTGGTCCAAGATATTTAATGCACTGGCGTTGTAGGGTGGCCCTTGAGCACTTCTCAAGATTTATTTCTTTACCATCTCCAACATCCAACCTGCATATCATAAAGAACAAAGTTAACCATTCAGATTCTAGCTTCTATAGTTTTTACCAGCTACAAAATATTTACAATTTACAGTCAAAGAAGAATATATTTTAGATTATTAGATATTTTAGAACAAGAATTTACCAGTAGAAAAATGGTTGGGTGCTTTGGCTTGCGAACCAAATGTCGTAGTACATGTGCAAATTGTGTCCATAGCGGTGACGTGGGTCAATCTGTGCAGAAAACAAGAAAGAATGGACATTGTTAATATTAGATTAGGCCATAAACTAAAGGGTAACATAATTTCAAGGCTAAATAAGAGTTCTTAATGGAATAATGGGTAACTTACAGCTTCGAGCCAATGTTGCAGGGCTAATTTTTGAGCCTTATCATCCTTGGACAAACCTTTTCCAACCTGCACGAGAAACAATTAGCATTTAGCAACGACAATTTTCCAAATAAAATAACATGAATAAGAAAATGTATGAATATACTTTAATTTAGAGAAAGTTGAATTTCAATGGAATATACCTTAGCTGCTCTTGTCCTTGCTCTTGCCCACCGTGACACCGCGGTTTCTTGTTTCTCCACATCAAAGAAAGAAACAGAACTCCGTTTAAGAGCAGCAAAGTCTAATGCCTTCCACCTATATCAATTAAATATCATCATCAATTAGTAACATACACAGTATGTAAAAATCCAAATAAAAAAAATGATTTTGAATACTCTTATACCAATCAGAATTAGAATTTCACTCCAATAACTTAAGGAAACTTTTATCACACAAACTATCTTAGGTGAAACTCCAGTACTGATTAGAGAACAAAACCAAAAATATTTAAGGAACTGCATCCCATTATTTGTCTAAGGTTGTTAATTTCATATTTGTGTCTTGTAACATGACAATGTTATGTAATTTGCTAACATGAGAGGATCCTAATCTAAGAAATATTCTTTCTTATTGAGAGACTTACCAGAGCTCTTCCACCACAACAGCACAATCTGCAAGGTTTCTTCTAGTACGGTAACTTTTGTAGACTTTTTGAAGTTTAGTTGCCGCAGCATCAAGCTCACTAACTGGTCTTGGGGAAGAGAAAACTACTTCTTTAGGCAGAGAAAGAACAGGCACTGGCTTGTGCCGCATTTGTTCACTTCTCTCTGATCCCATGTTCTCCATATCTTTAATGCACGAAAGGTTTCTTTCAAGGATCATGTGTTCGGGTCTGCAATCCTTCAACTTGCTTGAACCGTTGGTTGT
Source organism: Pachyrhizus erosus (assembly GCA_026544285.1). Classification (NCBI taxonomy): domain Eukaryota; kingdom Viridiplantae; phylum Streptophyta; class Magnoliopsida; order Fabales; family Fabaceae; genus Pachyrhizus; species Pachyrhizus erosus. The sequence goes on from JAMLFT010006566.1 coordinate 12,683, forward strand.
AGAGGTACCCTTTGACAACAGAGAAGTGGTTTCTGATTCTCTTTTCTTGAAGCTACCTGATCTAAAAATCACAGCCGCATCTTTGGAACCAAAACTGAAGTTCAAAGACAGACCAAAGAGTGAAAGTCTAACGATTTCTTCCCAGGCCGATGAGAGTAAAGAAAGTGACAATCCCATAGGGATGTAGATCCCCCCACACTTCAATTTTTTGAAGAAAACTACCACTTTGAGTCCTGCATATATATTAGATGAGTTATAATTAGACTACACATCCACAATAGTAATTTTATAGAACTCCATTTTTTAGAGTTAATTTCATTTCTTAATAGTTCTTGTTTCAAGTGTCTTATGAAAAAACGAAAATCTGTGGCAACCAAGATCACAACGACTTAAAAGTAAACTTTCTTTTTGCAAACTTCAAATGAAGAAAATTAAATAGGTGATGTATATAGTGATTTATATTCCATCATCCCCTAGTCCTTGTTTCTTTAACCATGCAACCCCATAAATAAATAAGTTTGGTTTTGATAGGGCCACCATAATATGTTTATATAACAAACAACTTCATCAAAAGTAACAGATAAAATCTAACATGAATGGTTTACCTTTGCGTATGAAAATATATCTTTGATGTCTATGAATTGAAGTCTTGCTCCAAGATCAAAGAACACAATATAAATGAAGAAAGATGGGAATATCTTAGTGGCCTTCCTTGCTTATATATAAGCTCCTAGGAAGATAAAAGTCCACACAGGCAGCAGTCTTTCAAATACGTGTCAAAAATAGGAAAAAGAAAGAAAAAGGGGGTTGTGGTCTTTGAATTCCACAACGAATCTGCTAACGCAACTTCGAATGGGAAAATAAAGGGCAAGTGTGGTCACAAGGTTCCAAAGTTTAGTTTTGTGTTTTATATGTTCTTTTTTCTCCAAAGTCCAATCCACGAGTTGGTTTGAGTGGTTCAAAGGTTTACGGTTTGAACTCGACCCCGTTTTGGGGTTTTTAAAGGTGGATAGACCCTTGTTAGAGGATAAATGCATTATATATATACATATATAATTCCTGTTCTGGGGGCTATAAAAGGGCAGAACAAGAGAGAAAATTGAAATAAAAATAATGAAGAAAGATAGTTAGGCTGCCGGTCAAAGAAAGTTAGCTTCTGAGTTTCCATTTGAAATCCCCCTGGATGCTTTTATTCTAATTAAAAAACTTTAGAGTTAGCTAGATCATTAAAAAATAAAAGAAACTTTAACATTGTAGATGGCTTGAGAAAAGACAAAACTTTTTCTCCATTTTTTTAATACATTACTGCCTAATAATGGCTCAATAATATTTTTCCTATCTTGTTATAATATTTAATTAACTAATTTATTAAAATTAAAAATTAGTTAAAAATATTAAATTTATCTTAAATTAATATTTTTTAAAATATTCCTTAAATAATACTAATAAATATTAATGAAACATTTTTATTCATTATCACGTTATTTTAAATCATATTTTTAATTTGAATTTTATAATAAGAATCATAAATAATATTTTATCTTCAATAATAATCATTAGAAATAATGATTTGTATAATATATAAAAGACTATAAATTCTAACATTAATACATTTGTTGTTTATTATCATTAATTAATAAAAGTAAAATTAAGCAATCACAAAGAAGAAAAATAATATTCTATCTCTTGCTTTTTGAATTTGACATTATTAATTTGAACATTGAAATCTTATAAATATATGTCTCTTCATGTAGAACACAAAAAATCACTATTAAAGATTATTTACATATTTGAGTAAAGATTGAGAGAGTTTAAATGTAATTTTACATAAATAATAACAAAAATTAGGTTTTCATTATCTTCTAAAATAAAATAAATTAAAAAAAATTGTTATGTTTTTATTATCATTTTTGTAAATGAAGATTTTTTTTCCAAAACCTAGTAGATAACTTGGATATGAACACTACCTTAGAACCTCTATCCATTGACATATTCGTTATTCAAGAAAACTTTAACTAAAATAAGAAATATGGATAATATTACATATCATTGATATAGTTTTAATTTAACAAGATAAAAATTATATTATTTGTTTTGTAGTATTTGACTAAGGTTTCATTGTGTTGAATCTATTAATTCCTTTTAGGAATTAAATTTTGGTCTATGCATAAGAATGCAAGTATTTTTATTAGTTATTCTATGTGTGTTAAAGAATTTTTGTTTGTCACATTTTTCTTTTAATATTTTTATTAGGATATATAAATTTATTAATTTAATAAAATTTTAAAACAAACAATATTATTAAACATCACTTGAAAAAAAAACCTATTTTCAGCATTTTATTATTACAAAAAGAAAGCTATATCTTAACTGTTAGATATTAAGATTGTCTTTATTGATAACTTTGATAAAGCATAAATTAAATTATTAATATAAACTCTATAGATTTAAATTAATAATATAATGTTAGACTAGATATGAAAATAATTCTCATTTTAAAAACATAATATATATATATATATATATATATGTCCTATAATGTTGAGTGAAAAATCTGTGGTTAGTTTGGTGTTTTTTAAGCATGAGGCATGTGGTAGAATAGTAGCAAAAGTCAAGAGCGTGTTTCGTAAATTGTGAGGCTGACTTAGGACAAACACTGACATTCATGAATACGGCTAAGGACTGTCGTTGGTCGCTGCAACTTTCGTTACTGTTTTGGAGTGTCCTCATCTCATTGCGTTTTGATTCAGACTTTTTCCAACTGCCCAGCTCTGTTTTACCATTCTGTCCTTTTTCCGCTCCTTTTCATATGTCTTTTGAAGTTTTTATATAAAAGTTAATAAATTTATTTTATCATAATAAAATAATTGTAAAGTTTTTTTATTTTTATTTCATAATAAACACATATATAAAAGTAAAATATCTAATTAAAAAAATTAATAATATTTAAATTTTGAAAATAATATATACATATAAAAATATTTTTTTTTCAAAAATTTGATAATTAAAAAAGAATGAAAAGAATATTTTACTAAGCTGAATGTGTGAGCAATTTATATCGTGATTTAGTGTTGATTTTATTTTTCAAATAATACCATAATAATATATATAGTGCCTTATTTCTTTTAATTTTAAATATAAGTAATAAAAAATTTATATTTTATTCATTTTTATTCATAAGATATTTTTTTAATTT
>JAMLFT010006567.1:0-15874 GCA_026544285.1 Pachyrhizus erosus
TGCAACAGCTGAAAAACTTGATTCTCCTTCCATTTTGACCTCACAGATCCCTTAAGAAGAAAGCTTTGATACCAATTATAAGCTTTTGAAACAAATTATGTTTGATTGATCAACTGAGATAATTTATTAAAGCTGGAAAATTATGTATTTATACACAGAATGAACAAAGATTGTTCTAAAAAATAGGAAAGAAATCTGGTAAAAAAATCAATACTTAAAACAGAAGTAATTAATTTCCTAAAAATTTGGAGACTTATTCAATAAAAGAAATGCTAACGTGCAGGATGTTAAACACATGATCCTAACAAATAGGACCGTCCCTCATACTCTTGGGGCACTTGACCATCACATATTTTCAGTAATATGAATTCCTACTTTAGCTCAATGGAGGACCCTCAGTAGAATTAGTGTTACCAAAGTGTTCTCTTCCCAGAAGCTTGACTCTACTCAAGTTCTTCGTCAGAGGAAGGTGCAAGAGTAGATGGATTATGTCAAGGAAAGATGCCAGAAAGGTGAAGCTTTGGATATTGGTGAGGCTTCATTTACAACTGTGCTTAATACCATATCAAACACTTTCTTGTCGATGGACTTGACTCACTATTCTTCCGGTAATCTCAAGAGTTCAAGAACATCATTTGCGGTATCACAGAAGAAGCTGGAAGGCATAATGTTGTGGACTTCTTCCCAATCTTTCGCTTCTTTGATCCACAAGGTGCACGTTCAGGAATGGATGTTTACTTTGGAAAGATAATTTCGTTTTTTGATGGACTGGTAGAAGAAAGATTGCGTTTAAGGGCATTAGAAAATGAATCCAAGGCATGCAATGACGTGTTAGATTCTCTGCTGGAACTTATGCTTGAAGACAATTCGCAAGTGACACGCCCTCATGTTTTGTTGTGAGTATATATATTAGCTAGAACTTCAATTCAATTCTTTACACAAATTCATTATGATACTTTTACATCATTAGAAAGATTTTAATTTTATATTAAGGATAAGGAAGTGTGCTTAGTTAAAACAACGGGTCACATTCATTATGAAAGTAACGAACTCATCTTTTAACAGAACAGAAGATGGTTTTTCATTTTGGCATCATATCATATAGCATAAAAGGTAAAAGTTGAATTGAGAAAGCATTAAGAGTAGTAGATTTTCCTTCTCTGCTTATATTTTAAGAATAAAATCCTAATTGATTCACACCTTCTGAATTTCTTTTCTTATATATTAATTTTAACAATTTGATTCCTCTAGACTCAATTTTTTACTCTCTTTAGTCCTTAATTATTTAGATCGGATGATATATAAACTTGGTTTATTTTGTTTTCTTTTTCAAAGGAACACTTACCTCTTACACTTTTATTAGTAAATCTTGTATATATAAATATCATCTTATATATTATTTTACTAATTGATCGTATGTGTCAGGATTTATTTGTGGCTGGAATAGACACAACATCAAGCACTATAGAATGGGCAATGGCTGAGTTGCTACGTAATCCAGAAAAATTAGAAAAAGTTAGGAGAAAGCTTAAAGGAGTCCTTGCCAAAGTTGAACAACTAGAAGAATCACATTATTTCCAAGCTTCCTTACCTCCAAGCAGTGGTGAAAGAAACTTTCCGCTTGCATCCACCCATCCCAATGTTAGTACCACACAAATCAGAAGTTGATTTGAACTATGTGGCTTCATGGTGCCTAAAAGTGCCCAAATACTAGTCACTGTATGGGCCACGGGAAGAGATTCAAGTATTTGGACAAACCCAAATCAATTTTCACCTGAAAGATTCTTGAAAAGTGACATTGATTTTAAAGGCCAAGATTTTGAGCTAATACCCTTTGGAGCTGGAAGAAGGATCTGTTCTGGGCTACCATTGGCTTCTAGAACTGTGCACGTTGTGTTGGCTTCTCTTCTATACAACTATGATTGGAAGCTCACGGATGCACAAGAGCCAGAGTACATGGATATGTCTGAGAAATATGGAATTACCTTGCATAAGGCCCAAACTCTCCTAATCATTCCCATCCAAGCATAATATAAAGATTAGATATATGCATATTCAATTTCTTCATAAAACCATCAATAATATGCATGCAAATGTAATTGGATCATAATTTGTGAGCGAGTAAAAACTTTATTCTGTTTTCCCCCTTTCAGTTTGCTCAACTTAATTATTCTCAAATCTTTGAATTCTTGAATAACCATTTCTTTCACCTTATCAAAATTTTAGCATCGGTGCCTAACTGGTTCTTAATAGGAATCAACTACAAGGGAAGATATTATTACCAGACCCCTGTTGTTAATAAGAAAAAAGAGTATAAGTACCCTCTGACAGAGGTGGCATTAGCAAGTAGAATCATACATGTGAGGAAAAAATCATTTTCAATCCAAGTTTGGTATGTATGATAGAGTGTATATAATCATAATGGAGTTGATATGTTAAAGTGGGTAATAGGTTGAAATGTGCAACTCAACATAAAATTTGTGCCTTTATGATTGCCAAGCCAAAATCAACTTCTTTTTCACTTTGCACGTTCCTAAATAACAATCACCTTATTCTAAAGTGGGCTCGTCCTAACTTGCACCAATTGTGTACTAAGGGATTCTTTCGCAGATTTTTTCACATCTTTAATTGTGTACTAAGCCGAACGAAATAGAACTTAAATGCATTACCCCTGCTGCTTCAGCTCTTCATGAAAGAAACTGAATTCAAACATGGATAATTAGTATGTTCTGTCGCTCCCTTGTTCCTAAGCCTGGATCAAGTTTTATTCCATTTGAATGGCTTCGATTGCTTTTAATAAACCATGCCATCCCCTAGGCGATGCTTTGGTTTTTATGCTTTGGTTCCAAAAAGCTGTGATAAGAACATCAAAGCAAGAAAAAAAAAATATAAAAAACCTATAATTAGTAATACTAATTAACCTCAGGTAATTGTAGTCACCTAAAGTTGTCAACAAAGAACTAAATTTGTCTACAGCTAGCTGGGACTTGTGTGGCTTGTTATAGACGACTTTGATCGGAACAATACTAAAGTAAAGACGCGTTTTCTTTTGTTGAGCGGGTGCATCTTATGATTCTTTATCCAAACAGGGTAATCCTTGCTTCACATCTTGTGCATGTATGGCGACACCCTATTAAATTTGGCTTAATCCATATTTCATTTCTCCTTCTATGGCCACCCTTCTTTGAATATGGAGGGTGTGGTTGACTTAATTGACAAGTGTAATGGATATTTTATTTCTCATATACTGTGTCATTAGTATTTGTCCAGCCTCCATGTGATCGTTCTTTACTACTCTTGTTCATCAATGAAATTCTGACATGTTCATGCATGCAACTCGGGATTGCCAACCAAACCATTAGATACTTGTGTAATAATTATATAGTGAAGAAAGTCTTGCGAACAAACAACTAATCATCATGAGTTACTTTATTTCATTATCTCGAAGATGTTATCTAATCATGAATTCACTGTTTTATTTAATATGTATTAAAAGTAATAGTGACAAATTTTACTTAGCACGATTATTATATTCGTCTCTTCTTTAGGCTGCCATATTGTATAATTCTTTGAAAATTGAAATTATAAAGTTGTCTTAGTGAGACATTTATATTCTTCACCTAGTGTTCTTTTTATTTTGATGGGTCCAAACAAAAGTCACATGTTCATTTTACAATTTTTCACTTCAATGTTAAGGGCTCGTTGTATATTCTGAACGATTTCATGCGGCTAAACCTAACCTATTTTGCTTTAATTAATAAAATAATCTGCTTATGTATTATTACATGCTTACGTTCGATGTTAGTGTTTGTTGTCAAATGCATAAATTTTAGTGTATATGCTTACCTTGGAAAAATTAATCTTGCTTTCCTAATAAGATAATAAATTCCATGCAGGTACTCTGTAGACCTGCAACAAAAACATGTAATTATAGAATCTCAAATGCAAACACTTTTGGAAATGCCTACATTGCTGCTAAAGGTTTGTATTTATATATCACTCTGACTGATGTAATTTTCGAATAGTTTGAAATAGCGGATTTATATATCTCAAATACAAGCACTTTTAGAAATGCCTTCCACTTTTTGTTTGATTACAATTGCAAAAAAAATATTTTAAGACGTCATAATTACTACTTTTTTCACAAGCCACTCAGTAGCATGTGAGAATAATAAAAAAATCTTTTTCAGATTCTAATTGTTTTGCAATGATTTTTTTTTTTCCAAAGAAAATGCTTAAACAGATACGTTCTAAAACAAGGGGCATAATGATAATGGCGAAGACATTTCTCCCACAAGAACAATAATACAGAAAAACGAAATAGATAAATACATATCAGTCACAGAACAAATATCACGATAGTCATCAAGGGTTCATATTTAATCCCCAAATAGGGCAGACCAAATGCATATACTACTTTTCTTTTTGGTACTATATTCCAGTATAATTGTAGCCTACCAAAGAATCTTAAAAGCTACAAAACCTATTCCACATCACCAGATCTACGATATGGCATGTATCTGTGGTCCTTTGCAGCATTCCTCCTCCTCCTTTTCTCAACAAATGCTTCAAGTTTCCCAGATGACTAAAACCGATGAGTAGATAGAGTTAGTAAAAAAGACACTCAATAAGAGGCATAATGGGGTGGGGGCAGGGGTATACACTGATAGATGTTCCGAGATGTATACCTTGAGATGTTTATATTTTTCAATAAGCCTTTGCTTCCGTATTTCAGCTGCAATAAATAGAAAAGGCAGTCAGCATCCATAGTTGATATTTCATTTTATATTTATTTATCTGTTTGATAAGTCATTAAATTTATAAGTTTGGTAACAATTAACCCTCAGTTAGATTCATAGGATTGCCAACTAACCTAATTGTTATTCAAAAATGAACTAGATTGCTCACACTAACTTAAGCAGAATGGAATTTTCAAACATGGAGAGAAACAGAGAGGGCATGAAAGGAAGAAGGATTACATTTCTTGAGATAAAAAGGACGTTTTCCCTGCTTTGCTGCTTCTCTCTCTTTCTTTTTGTGCTTAGCCAATATTTCTGCATCAATATTCTTTGCTGAATCAGACTTCAGTTGTTTATCCTGAAAAGACATGCGAATATGATCAAGGAAATTAATAAATATCATACTTTCCGAGATAGAAGACAAACTAGTAGAAGTACTTACAATCCATGATATACGTTCTTCTATTTCATTTATGCGCTTCGGATCTTTATATTTTTTCAATTCCTTCTTAAGAGACTGATATACCGAGATGATGTAATGAGAGGAATTCATAGAATAAGCCATAGAGAAAATTCTACACTTATAATCAGGAAGACTACCTGTTTTTCAGCAGGAAGATCATTTTCATATAAGAAATTATATCGCTTCCTAAACCTGCAAGTCCAAGTATATGTATCACTACAAGTTACCAGATTTAGTTGAAACCACTGTTTAAAATAAAACAGTAACATAAAAACCACTTGCATTAGATTGTTTATATCATAGGTATAAATATAATTCAGTAATACTGAAATAAAATCTGTTAGAAAGTAAATACTATGAGCTAGAACTATCAATTATGTAATTAAATATTAATTCCCAAACAAATACTACCAACCTAAAGGACAGGACATTGCAAGAACCACTTTGAGAACTAGTCAAACAAACGGAAGATACCAATATTTCTCCAACATCCTTAAGGCCATCATATCTTACAACATGCTTGAACATGGGTATTGAATCAAGTATAGAATTATTTAGATCAGAGCATGGTTCTGATATTTATAAATGCTAATACTTCTTGATTATGTACTATGATACAGATCAGTATTAGGACCCTTCAACATTATCTGACAGGTTCTAACACATAGTAGAGGCATAATGCGTTTTAGCTTGGGATATCAGGAGTTTTTTCATATATACAAAGAGAATTATTTATGACAAGGAAAAGATTATTATCTAGAATCTACAAGGTTTATTTCAAACTTGACTGTGGAAATAAAATTTCCTCACATAAAGATATTCATTTGAAATTTACATTTTTTTGTTCACTGCTTTAACCCATTCTCACTAGGTTGACTCATCAATGAGAGTAGAACTAGCTTCTTCTTAAGATATTAACTAGTGGCATTCGGCTAGCCAAGCCCTAAAATAGCAAAGGCAACCAGAATCAACATAACTCTAAACTAGCATGGAATTGCTTGAAATTTTTAATGATGATTGCAACTAAAGTTATGGCATTTCTTAACACAAGTGTACATGATGACAACATTAAAAAAAAAAAAAAAAAAAAAAAGGAGCAGAAGAAGAACAAAGAACACATATCCAGAGGTGAACATACCCTTCAGGGTCAAGTTTACCACAAAGAGTTTCAAATCGTGGATCACGTACAACCTGACATTATTGAAGGTATACAAATTCAGAATAATATCCAGATATAAAATGGAAAGATCATAAATCATATCTGTTTTCAAATTAAACATAATTTCCACAATATCACGTCACATAGCACAAGCACTAGCATTTTAAAACTTCTAACAAGCACTTACACAGCTGAAGGCATTGCAGTAATTCACTTAACCCAGCTCATATCCAAAATCTACACACATGACAATGAACCCAAAGTCTTAATAATGTGTGTGCATGTGTAAAGCAAACAACAAGAAACAGACTGCAATTTGTCTTCCTCCTTTATATAAGCCTGTGCAAATGACGCTACAGGATAATAGCCTAGTAGGTCTGAAATATTAAAATGTTATGAAAGCTACAGCAGTTCATTAGACTTTGAGGAGTCAAACTAACTACTCAATGAATTCAATGAAAAGCAGTAACATAAAATATATTTTTTTTAAAATAAATAGAACATTACGCTCTATACGGTCACAAATAAATCTACCTTCTTTGGAGCTTGGATGATCTCTCTAAAAGCAGAAACTGGCTTCTTGCTACTAGCCTCCATTGGCCTAGCCAAACATCAGAAACTTATTTGCATGTGGTTTCATGGACACGAAAATCAGAAAAAATAAAAATAAAAATACTCTGCTACACTGTTACAAATACAATACCTATTCTTGTTAGCCCTTTTTAATTTTTTGTCCTCTTTGGGTTTCTGGAAAAATGCATGTGCCCCATTCGAGCGAGCTTTCTGCAACTCCTCAAACGTTACATCAGCCAGTTCCTTCTCTATCTCTTCCTCCTCCTCCTACAATCATCAAAATCAATCACAATTCACACTAACTACAAACTTGGATTTTATAAAAAAATCCCAAAAGAAGAAAAAAACATAAAAAATCGCGACTTTATGATATTTTTAAAGTTACCCACATCTTCTGAGGAACTATAAGAAGAAGACTCGTCTTTCTCACTCTCCTCATAATGGGTTTCCATGGAATCTGAGACTCTGGTTCTTTGCTTCTTCATTTCGACAAGTAAATTAAATCGGTTATGTCCCCAACAAAAATACAAATTAAAAAAAAAAACTGAAACTGAAAGTCATGAATTAATAGTTGAAGTAGTACCTGAGTCATGTATTTCGGAGTTCAATGCCGCAATACATGAACAAAGGGTTCCTCCGATTCCGAGAGAAAGCGAGAAGAAACGGTGGTTGAAGAACCCTAACACGGTAACGACGGCTAGTGATGAGGGAACTGAAAAGCCCACAGTTCACGGGTACGAAAACAGGCCCAATTGCCCAAATTTAATTTCTTGAAAACGAAAAAAAAAAAAAAAAAGTGGTAATTTTTTTAAGATCATGGTTAAACTTTAAAGAATTTTGTTTAGTTTAATTTGTAAAATTACATTAGTAATTAATTAGAAATTCAAATAATTTAAATATGAGTATAGGTAAATTTTATAAAATTAATAAATTTATTATGACAATTTATTTGAATGAAAATGTAATTTTTTTATTTTTTAGTTTACATGAAGTAAGTATTTTAGAAATATTGAAAAGAGAAGTTATATTTATTAATATATTAAAATTCATGTAAAATATGAAAATATGAGAATAAGATCTATCAAATAAAACATCAATTATAAAATATATTGTTAATTTCTTGTATAAAAAATTTGTTCCCAAGATAGATATCCAACCCAAGCCACTATCCTTTTACTTATACCTTATCATTCATGTCATACTTTCAATATAAGTTGAACTATTATATATTTAAGGTTATAATAAATGTTAAGAACATGTTTAGTATTAAATTTTATAGTCAATAAATATTTATAATTTTTTTATAACATAAATATTTTAACTTAAACATATATTTAAATAATGAAAAATAATAACAATATATTTTTAACATATTGTCTTAAATATATTTTTTATTATTAATTAAAATTTATTTAAAAATTTACACAATTGTAAAATTTTACTTATTATTTAATAATTTTTTATTCATAATTTAATAGTTTGAAATAAATTTTAAAATGTATCAAATTTACACACTAGAGACTTATACAATTTCTATAATATTTTTATAATATTATTCTTTTTTTTATTTCTTTCGACCACATCAATTGTAACACCCATAAAATATTATTGTCACAATTCATGCTTCTATATTATCTTAAGATAATTTTTTATGGAAAGACAACTCCAAACATTTCATTTTTAAACACAATCAATAAAAAATTTACAATAAAAAAAAAAGAAAAATATATTTTTTTAGATTTATCTTGATTTCTTTTAATAAAAATATGATATAGTTAATTTTTTTAATAAGGATTTGATCATAAGGAGATAAAGTAAATATTTATAAAATAATATTTTTCACTTCTCTTATTATCTTTTATTTATGTAATTGAAATAAAACATGTAATCTCATGTTAGATACATTTTTTATCATAAATATGTAATCAACTTTGAGAATTAACATAAATAGCAAATTTGTTTAGGTTATGGATTATATTAAACAAGAAATATTATAAATACATTTTGAAAGTAATCTCTAATATATATTTTTATCATTAATTAGAATTTATAAGAGACTCACTTTTATGAGAATCAAAATTATTAAATAAAAATTGAAATACATGTTATTTAAGCATCTTAAATAAATGTAAATGCGTTAAAAAATTTTATGAAAATAATATAAAGAAAAGATCAAATATAAAGATAATACAAAGATGTCACATGTAGAAAAGGGAAAAAAAATCAAGTTTGATTTTTTTGTTACATGTTTTATTTCATTTATAACAAGATAAATTGAATTTTTTTTATCTATAAATATTTACCATATCTCTTTAAGATCAAACTTTTATTAAAAAATAATTGTATTATATTTTTCTTAGAAGGAATCAAATTAAATCTAATAAATGATAATATTTTTTTTAATTTTAACAATTGTAATTTTTCTATTAGATACATGCAAAAATAAAAATATTGTTGTATTTATCCAAAAATTTCTTATTATCTCAAACTCTTCACTATTAGGAACTTTTTGCAATATCGTAGAAACCTACATTGAGAAAGAGAGTCCCTTTCACAACCAATTGTCTAACAAGATTCAATTGTGTTTATAGTAGGATAGTCTATATCAGCTTATTGTTAATCAATTATTGTAGATATATAACAACATTCACTTGTAAATCTCAAATCCAATAAAAAAAATTACAATAACCAAAGTAATAATTCTACAAAGTTTATATGCATATATTTTAAGTTAAACTTCTCATCCAATCATACTGCTTGTGAAATAATAAAGGTTTTATGAAGAGTTTATTCATATAAATTTTTGCTTCCTCATTTTTATGCTTGAATCGAAGATGTTGTGCCTTCTGCAAGGTAAGTCCAAATTTGTCAAACATATTCATGTCATTTGACTTTTGACCATCTATGAGTTTTCAATCATAGTTATATAGAAGAGAGACCAACACAATGTGTAGTCTTATAGACCAATGATAGCTCCATAAGGTATAAACTCAAAATGTTCACCTTTAAAATCAGCCTTGCTCTTTAAGAATCTTTCAAGCATAAATTGATTTAGGTTTTCCCAAATACTTGAATCTCTCCCAATAACCCTTATATTAACCACAATTTTTGCACTTTTAGGAACCATGAAGCCACACAAATCAACATCAACTTCAGAGTTACATCCTATTAATAGGTAGGTGGGTGCAATTGCAAAGTTTCTTTCACCACTACCCGTAAAAAAGAAAGCTTGGAAATATGTGATTCTTCTAGTTACTCACCTTTAGTAAGGACATGTCGAAATTATTTTCTAACTTTTTCTAATTTTTCTGGATTTTCTAGTAACTCTGCCATTGTCCATTCTATTGTACTTGATGTTGTGTCTATTCCAATCACAAATAAATCCTAACACATGGTCAATTAAAAAATAATAATAATTAATCTAAATAATGAGATATTTATAAGATTTACGAATAAATATTGATAAAGAAGATTTTGTTCTTATGAAGAAAACAAATTTTAAACGAATGGTTTATCAAATGAATATCGGGGAACAAATGTGTCGAAAAAAAGAGAGATGATCGTCTAGTTAACTCCAAAACAGTCAACTTTTATCTTGACATGCTAGGTTGATGCCATACAATTAATTCACATGCACAAATCTTAACAATTGAGGATAATCAAATGTCCAGTAAGCAATGATTATTTCTTTCATAAGTTATTGATTTGTACATAAAAATTTTAAATCACTTTGGTAAAGTTAATATTTTGGTTCATTAACTTGATCTTAAGTTTTAATTTTGTTTTCTAACTTTTTTTGAACTTCAAGTTGAATACACAATTTTTCATTTTGTGTCAAGTATATCCTTCCACCAATTTCCATTGTAACGATGTTAAAATTGATTTTTAGTTTAATGAAATCTCCCTAAAATCTTTTTGAACTTGACAAAAATTTTAGTGAACAACTGTTTCAAGCTTTGGAAATGTACTTTTATGTATAAATTTGTTTGTATATATCTTCATTAAAGAGATTAAACACTAAAATTGAATTAGATTATGTCGTAACAAAAGAAAAATTGAAGTTTAACTGTAAAAGTTCCAAAATCCAAACATGAAGATTTAAATTGTTTTCTTAATTTTGATTCATGAAATAATATTGTCATTTTTTTATGTTTTAAAGTGCATTACACAATTTCATTATGTAACGTTATTTATAAGATTTTAGCTAAGGTTCTTGCTAACATATTAAATGAGGTTATTGACAAATGCATTTTAGTAGAGCAATATGCTTTTGTTCTAGGAAGGTTTATTTTAAATAATGCTTTGGTGGCTTCAGAGATTATGCATTATTTAAAATGTAAAAAGATGAGAAAATAAGGTGAGGTGGCTCTTAAAATTGATATCAATAAGGCTGATGAAGGTGATCCACTATCTCTTTTTTTATTTATTATTTGTGTTGAAGGCTTGTATATTCTTTTAAAGGATGTTGAGAGTAAATGGAGTTTGCATGGAATCAAGATTTGCAAACGTAACCCTATTATTTCTCATATTTTGTTCCCAAATGATAGCTTTCTTTCTTTTCAAGCACAAAAAATGAAGCTTAACTTGTTAAAAATATTCTTGATGTGTATGCAGAGGCTTCTAGTCAAGTGATCAACTTACAAAAGTTAGAAATATTTTTTTAGCAAGAATGTGAGTCAGATGTTGAAGGTGGCTATATCTTTTGTTGATTTTAGTTTTAGGATGAAGGAAGAACAATTTAACAAAGAAATAATATAACTTTGTTTTGTATTGTAGAGGTATATTATTTTATTGAATATGACTTATATTTAAATACACAAAAAAATAACTTAATAAAAATCATATTTCATGATTTTAGGAATTGTTAATGATAACTAAATAATAAAATTTAAAACTAATTAATCCACTAACAACCTAATAAAATATTCTTATCTTTACTAATTGATTTACTCAAATTTAAATTAAAACTGCTTTGACAGTATTTAAAACACATATTTAACACTCATCCTTACCTTAGAGGCTACAAACTCTTAGTTTCTTTCTCAAAAACTAAATCTGTTGATTTAGAATGACTTGGTAAAGACATCAACAATTTGATCTTCTTTTTTAGATAAGTCTTCTCCTGCTGAAATATTTTTGCTTCTCTCTCATATGATTGAGCCTTAACATTTTCAACTTTCAACTTCTCAATCAACTATTTAATTTTAATATTTAGTTATGACATTTCTACACCATAACTCCTTATCTTTGATTCAATAGCCTTTAACTCTAAATTCAAAGTTTTTACACACTTCTCACCATGTTCAATTTTCTCAACTTTTTTCTTTATTTTTTTATCTCTCAATTGTATATGCTTATTTGTGTGCTCTTTCATAATAGCTATAGGTTTTGTTTTAGTAGCGCTACTAGAAGACTTGGGGCTGTTATTTTAGAATCAACTTATTTTTCTTCTTCTTCAACTTCTTTCTTTTGCCATAATTCAATCATATCCTCTTTTATTAAAAGGCAATTTACTCCTCCTCCAATGGATTTAAAGCAAAGATTTTCACTATCATTTTTACTTGAAAAATGTCTTTGTCATATGCATCTTTAATTGTGTAGTTTTTGTTTTTTAATAACACTTTATAACCTTTTTCAACTAGTTGTCCAACACTCAACAAATTCTTATCAATTTTAGGAACATACAACACATCAGAAATGAACTTTGCACCTGAGTATGTTGAAATTGTTATTGTTTTGTTTTCCTTTAGTAGCAATGTATTTATCATTTCTAACTTAAATCTTCAATGTACTTGCAATGCTTAATTCCTTGAATAGATCCTTGTTGTTTGTCATGTGGTTAATACAACCACTATTAATAAGTCAATTCTAACTTGAGTCATCACTAGAGAAACATATGGTAGAAAATAAATAATTTTTCTCCTCTTAATTAGTAGCATTTGCCTCTTCACCATGTGGTTGGTTCTTATTTCTACAAAAAATAGTTTCATATCCCATTTAATTACACTCACTACACTTAGCATCGGGTCTTCTCTAGCATCTAAATAGAGGATGACCTTTTTTTTCCATAATGTTAACATGGTGGATATCTTGATCTACCTTTTGAACTTTCTTCACTTTCTTCCAAATCCAGCCTCCATTTCTTTTCTTTTGTTCTTTTGTTGATCTACAACTTTGCTTGCAAAGCTCCTTTAATTGTGTTTTTTGTCTCATAAGTCTTCTTTACTTTTGAGCTTGTAAAACATTCAATACTTTTTCCAAGAAAATAGTTGTCAAATATTTAGAGTTTTTTAAAAAAGATTATGGATTTAAATCTTTCAAAAAGAGTAACTAGAATTTTCTAGACAATTCTAGAGTCTTTGAACTCCTGACCGAACAACCTAACTCGATTTGCAATGTCAAGAAGTAGATTAAAATACTCCTTCACTATTTTAGACTTCATCATTTGCACTTCAAACTCCTTAATTAAGTTAAGAGCTTTCATCATTTTGATCTTGGCATCTTCTTTATATTTCTTATTGAGAAAATCTCATATCTCTTTTGGTGACTTCAATGTCATGATTCAAGTGAAGATAGTATATAAAACAACAACAAACAAATAAGTCTTTGCTTTTGGCTTTCTCATTTTTTTGTCCTTATGATTTTTATCTAGGCTATTGTGAAGTTGTTTAGTAGAGGAAGAACTTCATAATCTTCTTTTATAAGTTCCTAAAGATCTAGTATTTCTAGGTAAGCTTCCATTCTCACGATTGAAATTTGATAATTCTTTTCATCAAACATTGTAGGAGCAATTGATGAAATGGTGGTTTCTCCGTCCATGATGACCCGCTCTTACTCTCACGTGTTCTTTAAGAATAAGACTCTCACACCAATTGTTGGTTTTAAATTTATAACAAAAGAAAAATAATTTAACAAAAAAATAATATATCTTTATTTTGCACTGTAGAAATATACTATTTTATTGAATCTTATTTATTTTTAAATACACAAAAGAATAATTGAATAAAAATCAAGTTCCATAATTTTATAATTATTACTGATAACTAAATAATAAAATTTAAAACTAATTAATATATTAACAATCTAATAACATATTTTTATATTTATTAATTGACCTATTTAAATTTAAATTAAAACTATTACAACGATATTTGTTAGGAAAGCATGGAAACTGGACCTTATTTGGGCTTTCCTTCCTTTGTTGGAAGAAGCAAAAAATGTATCTTTAATTTCATTAAGGACAAAGTGGTGAAGAAGATTAGCTCTCGGAAAGGTAAAACTCTTTCTAAGGCAGGCAGGGAGATTTTTAAAATCTGTTATTCAAGTTGTGCCTGCTTATTGTATGATTATTTATCAGATTCCTCCATCCCTCTGTGAAGATCTGAAAAAATGATGAATTTTTTTTGGTGGGGAGCAGAAAAAAGAGCTTCGAAAGGCATAAATAGGATTACATGGGGCAAAATGTGTAGTAAAAAAGAGAATGGAGGAATGAGGTTCCCCCATTTGCTAGCATTTAATATTGCCATATTGGGAAAGCAAGCTTGGAGGTTGATTTCTACCCAGCACACTTTGCCTTCACAAATCTTCAAAGCAAAATATTATCCTAGAGGGGATTTCATGGGGGCTAGTCTTGGTCAAAACCCTCTGTTCGGCTAAATCTACTTTCTTCACTAGTAGCATTAAAAGAAGGTTGCAGATGGCGTTTGGGAAATGGATCAGAAGTAAATGTGTGGAGGGAGCCCTGGTTGAAATTTGAAGTTAATCCTTATATTTCTTCACCCATTGTGGATGGATTGTAGGAAATGGTGGTTGCAGATATTATAGACGTTGATGCTGGCACATGGAATATAGAATTGATCAATAATATTTTTTCAATGACTGATGTTGAAGCTATTCTAAAAATTCCACTTCTAGCTTTAAATAAACAAGATGTCCGAATTTCTAAACCTACTAAGGACTAGATCTTTATAGTAAGGAGTGTATATCATATGATCATGAATAATTTTGCTCAACACCAGGTGTTTATTTATCCAAGAGATTGGACTCTTCTATGGAGTTTGCAATTGGCACCACGTGTGAAGTTGTTATTGTGGAGGGCTTGTTGGGAATGTCTTCCAACAAGAGACAACCTTCGAACTAGGGGAGTTGTGTGCCCTTTACTTTGTCCTCTGTGCGACTCTAATGTGGAAAACACTTTTCATGTGTTTGCAACGTGTCCTAAAATAGTGGAATGTTGGAGGAATGTTAATTTACAATGCCAATTGAAGGATGTTATCTTGCAGGTGCAATCCTTCCCTCAATTGTTTTTTGGGTTCATGAGATTACTTTGTAGCCAAAAGCAGTAAAGAGTTTGCTATGATAATGTGGAGTTTCTGTCGAGCAAGGAATGCCAAAGTTTAGGAGGAATAAATTGCACTGTGGAATCTATTACTAGAAAACTTTATACTTATTTTCAAGATTTGTGTCAAGCTAAAGATCATGGAGAAGATCAACAACATTTACCTCGTGCTTCAATGGTGAGTCAATGGTTCTCTCCTACTGCTGTGAATTTCAAGGGCAATGTGGATTAAACGTGGTTTTTAAGAGGCAAACAGGCAAACTATACGAGGTAACGTGGTGTCCAGAATTAGCTGGAGATATCCATGCATGTAATGAGAGATTTATGGTTTGCTTCCAGCAGTGCAATTTGTGAAGAATTTGGGTTTGCAGAAGGTGACGCTCTTGTTCAAAATTCAATCTTGGATTTGTAAAGAGACAAGTCCATGTTTTGGCAAAGGTGGTACCATGTTTTGGCAAAGGTGGTACCATCTTTTTCTGATCTTCATGTTTTTTTATCACCTTTCTCACTGTATCACTCAATTAAATTGTTAATATTAATACTATTTATATATAATTTTTATAATTAAATATTAATTTTTATAAATTTAATATTAAGTAGTA
>JAMLFT010006568.1:0-15871 GCA_026544285.1 Pachyrhizus erosus
TTGTCATATATATATATATATATATATATATATATATATCACAGAACGTAAAGAAAGGGTGGACAAAGCCGTGATTGTTTGGAACAACATTACATGCATGTTGCTTCTTCTATTATTTCTTTTTCTTCCGTTGTAATAAGCAACTAAAATAAAATCAATGTTTGACTAAACGTGCTTGAAGCCTTCACTATGGATGGCATCAGTAATAAAACAAATTTATATTCAAATTCATATCGTGTAGATAAAAGATTAGTGTCTATACTTATATTTATTTGCTAATGCATGATATATGTTTATATGAATCACGGAAAAGACACGAATTGAAGATATGAAAGTAACTGAAAACAAAAATAATTTGCAAAAAGATGAGTCATGTAAACAAACTTAATTTAACAAATAAAAATATAAAATTAAACTAATTGAAAAGTTGACACCAGAATATACACTTTGACTTATATATATTTGAAAGATAATTACAATAGATGAGTTCTTTTTTTTCTATAAAACAAGACTTACCTACGTGGTTTTTATGGATAAAAGCATGCTACATACTACTGCATAATATATTCAATTTAATATATTTATAATATAATTATTATAAAAATTAAAAAAAAAATATCATAGATAATAATTTATAATTAGATGAAAATGCAAAACTAATTTATATATTTTTTATGCATAATCAATTTTCTCACAATTTATTAATGCCATGTAAAAAATATTTTGTTTTTAATAATTTTTAAGGATTGGGTGGAGCATTTACTTTAGAAGATAATAAAGTACACAAAATCCTTGCCTTCATTGTAATAAATGGTTCAAATTGATAACCTTAATTAAAATTTATACAACAATCCTAAAATCTCTGGAATATTCAGCCATCAAAAAGTAAACTTGGGATATTCATTTAAATATTTTAGTATAACTTTAAACTGACCTTATTTATTTATCTAAATAATTATTTTAATTGAATAGTTTTTTAGGGAATTTTAATTGAATATTTAATTCATTGGCCTCTAACACATTTAAACTCGTTTACACTACAGTTTTCGTGTAACTCCTTTTGAGGTAAGTAGACCTATTGCCCACAACATAGTTCTCCCAGCGTGTCTAATACTTTCGTGATGCGTTGCGTTGGATTGGGCCATTGTTAGTTGGGCTTTAGCCCCATGGTTTAATGTTTGGGTGCCAATTGAAAAATACAATATTGTAACTTTTTTACGAATTGGTAACTGGTGTGTGTTCTCGTGTTATGCGTGGATATATGTATATTTAATTTAAATGTTTTTCATATTAAAAGTATATTAAATTTAAATAACATTATATTATAGAGTACCATTTTTTAGGAAAATCTTCTATTTAGCGTTGACTTCAATAGACAAGAACCCAAACCATAAAATGATGACGCAAACCGAATCATGAACACAAAAGGCATTAATGTTAATTCATAGTTTAATAATATAACCGACCCTATCGCATGGTCATTAATTCCTTCAGGTGATCACACAATAAGCAAGCAGAAGCACTTTCTTAATGTTAAGTCTTTTTGTCTTTAACACATTATCTTTTGGTTGATGGATCCAACACTTTCTTGTTTGGTCCTTCCTATATGATAGCTACGGCCTAGGGCGGCCTGCGACTTCCTTTAATTCTTGAAAGCAATAAACTTAGAAAATGACTCGCGTGAGTAATGTCATCCACACTTCTTTTTCACCTATAAACTTGAAGTTATTATAAGATGAAACTTCATGCTTACTGGTATAAAATGAATTTAAGTTATTTTTTAAAGATATCTATATGTTAATAAGAGATAATTACTAATGTATTGAAATATTGAGATTCATTTAAAAATATGACATCTTTCGGCATATATTTTTTTTTATATACATAAATAAAAGATCGAATCTTTTATCACATGTTATTTAACTAATTATATGTAAAAATTCATTTTTTTAATAAAAGTATTTTAAAAAAGTATTAATTATTATATTATTTTTACTTTAAAAGGTCAATAATTTTTGTTATATATTAGACTTGAGAACAATCAAATATATATCATATATGTTTAAGTTTTCAAAATATATACTCAAATGATATAATACATCTCACATAAAAAAAAATCAAATCAACAATTTATTTGTTAGACAACTTTCTTGTAAAACAAAACAATTTTAAATGACATGTTTTTGGTTAATAAGTTAGTCAATTTAGTTCAAAGAAATAGGATTTAGTGTCTTTTTTTTTTAAATTGACTACAAAAAAAGTTTACGAATTTGTAAATTAAATTTTCTTGTTTATATATTTCGCATAATAAAATATTATGAGATGATATTTGAATTTGAGCAACCATATCTATAGGTTATTTTTATACTTGTTAATGGTGGTCTAAGAGGAGAAATATCTATGTTTAAGGGATTTAAAACATGAAAATAAGATAATTTTTTGTTGGTTGAGGAGATAATAAAAAATTATGGGATACAAAGACTATTCTTTGGAGATTTTAAGTTGAATTATGTTAAAGATTAATTTTGCTAAAATATTTTATTTGGTAATAATGTGGAGTACTTTCTCTTAAGGATAATTGCTAATTTTTGCATTGTGGTACTAGGGACCTTCCTTTCAAGTTTCTTGAATAATTGATAGGTGTTAACTCAAGAAAAGTCACTTGGACACTAATTATAAAATTAATCAAACTTCAGTTAATAACATGGAAAGAAGAGAAATTGTCTATTGGTAGTTGCATTATGCTATTAAATTTTGTGTAATTCACTAGTGTTTACACAATCTCTTGTTTTTTAAAATGATTAAGAAGATCTTAAATATACTAAAAGGATTGTAAATATCTTTTATGTAATATGATGGAGATGACTTTCTTAAAATTATGTAAGTTAGTCAGGACAAAATTTGCTAACCAAAATCTTATGGGAGTTTAAAGGTAAAGGATTTGAAACTTTCTAACTTAATCTTATTAGCTAAATGGAGGTAAGGTCATCTTGTTAATTCTTATGTTGTTTGGTCTTCACTTTTATCTCCCATAAGTATGGCAATTAGGATGTTAACTTGTAAAAGTTGCTTGGTCAACTTCCTCTAGCTCAACATGGTGAAGGGATTTATGTTTGTCAAAGAATGTTAACCGTATAACTTAATATTCATTTTCTCAATATTTTATAATAAAGGTAAAAAAAAAAGGGAAACAAGTTCAATTTAGCATAATATTTGGATTGACAATACTAACTTAAAACACTATTTTCTTCACTTGTTCCAAATTTCACTTACTAGGAATGTTTGTGCGGCTAAAATGGAAAAATGATATGATAATAATTGATGTTAATTGTGAAAATGGAAGGTAGACTCTTTGTGTAGGAAGAGGGACTATTGATAAATCTAGTCTCTTTGTGTAGGAAAATGGACTATTAATAAATCCGGTCTATCTTGATTTTTTTTTCTTTATATAGAGGATTGTTAACTAATGGACATGAAAGGAGGATCCTTCCAACCTTTTTCAACTTAAATAAACCTATAGATTTTTACAATCTCAATTGTTATCATAGAGTTTTATTTCTTTTTATGACATCATTTAAAAGAAATTTGAAAGAGTTTTGTGCCCCTCAAAATACTTGGGTTATCTTAGTGTGTTATTTTAGATATGATGTCAACTCAAGTTAATTTATGTTAAAGAGAAGTTTTGTCGTAAGACATTTTGTGTTATGTTTTTCTATGAAAAATATACTCATCATTTATTTATATCTTGTTGGATAACAAATTAGATTAAGAATGTAATTTATGCTTGTCTTGATTATTTTGAAGTCTTGCCTAATGATATTTATTCTCAATATATCTACTTTAATTTTCTTGTAAAAAGAAAAAAATACATCTTGTTTCTTATTTTTTATCATAAGTCACTGCTTGATTTAGAATTACATGTAACAAGTTTTTTTTAGATGTTTCTTTTGACTTCAACAAAATTTAGAACTTAATA
The DNA here is from genome assembly GCA_026544285.1 of Pachyrhizus erosus. Taxonomy (NCBI): domain Eukaryota; kingdom Viridiplantae; phylum Streptophyta; class Magnoliopsida; order Fabales; family Fabaceae; genus Pachyrhizus; species Pachyrhizus erosus. The sequence goes on from JAMLFT010006568.1 coordinate 3,977, forward strand.
AAGGTTAGATAATAAACGTAGTTTAAAGTCAAGATAGTCATAGTATAATATGTATTTATTTTTTAATTAGTGTATTAATCTTATTGTTTTCTTTATTTACCTTTTTTATATGGCCTTATATGTCATATAACTAATAAGTAGTGTATATTAATTATTTTAATATTTATTAATTTTTTATATTAATATAATTTATTTGTTATTGTGAGATACTATTATTGTAAATTTGCTGTTATTTATATTAACAACTTTATTTTATTTAATAAAATGACCCAATAACATAAATCTAATAACCTATTAATATTTTATAAGTTATATTGAACAAAAGCATGTAACTAAATGTGAATATATAATATGGTATGATTAGGTCGAACATACGTCTACAAATAAACAAGGCAAGTTAGGTTAGTCCACAAAATAAATGGGTTAGTCTAATGTTAGGTGCACTTGTTATTTACATTTCTATTATTGCTAAGCACACCTTTTTTTCTCTTTATTTTTATTGTCAATTTTATCCTTTTAACGTTAGTTTTACATCATAGATTTATCATTTTTTAAACCTTTACACACCCTTTCTTTCATTGAGTCTTTTTTTTTTCTTTTCTAAGCTCCATCTCTCTTTCACACACAATTGTATTATCATATCTCATGATGTTATTTCTCTCACAATATTTTATGTTCACAAATAAATAAAATTAAAATTAAAAATTAAATAAAGTTGTGACAATATAAAATAAAATAAAATAATATAAAAATAACTTTTTGGAATAACATACCAACTCAAGAAAGACATTTTCAAAACTACAACATTTAGTTGTAGAAATTACTTTCTAAAATTGGTATATCTTATTTTGGAAAGTTATTTCTAGTAAATATAAACAAAATTTGAATTCAAAATATTTATAGGTACCTTAATAGTCGCACTAATCGTTGATGTGCGCACTTACTTGAAGTTACAAATTTGGAATTGAGAGATACACTTGAAACCTAGAGTTGAGAGACTAAAAATGCATATTCAAAATTATCAATAAACATACCAATGTGAGGAGTCATGTCAAAAGCCTTTATTTTTCAATTACAATATGGTTTCTTATTCTATTAATTTCTCTTATTTTGATTGTGTTACAAAAAACAAAGTTTCATTTAAATTATATGAAAAATAAAGTTAGTGATCAACATATTTTGAAATTTACGTGAAGAAAAACACATAGTATTACATTTAATTTTGATGAAAAATGTAATATTATATAATGAATACAAGGGTGAAGAATGAAGATGAAATTCAAAATTATGGTTTAAATAATAATAGAGATAAGATAAAAATAAGATTTTTAAAAATAACAATCACAAGTGATGTAAACATAAAAAAGAGTATATTTGGTAATAAAATAAATAAATAAATGGGAAAAAAGGTGTACTTAGAAAAGATATGGGGTAAATAGCAAGTACTAATGTTTGATTCAAATTGCCTCACTATTGGTTGGGAAATTTGCATAGTATCCCATAAATTTAAATATAATTTTTTTTAAAAAAAATAAAAAATATAAACTAAATATTAAAGAATAATAACAATTGAACTGTATTTGTTTCATGTCATTTTTTTATTCTAAAAAAGATAGAGATAGAAATGAACATTTTCATGTTTGTTAGCAGGTTATGATAATATATTTTTGGGTATATTTTATTTTCAAAAAAGTAGTGTTTTCACATTGTAAGCCTTTTAATTTTTAATTAAAGTTTTTTTAAAAAATAATTGAATATTAAATAAACATGTTCGTGAGAATAACATTTTTAAGTATAATATTCTTGAAAATGTGATTCCTAATAATGCAAATTTTTACCATGAAATAAACATCCCTTAAACAAACATTAAATGCTCTAAAGTTCCAACTAAACAGCTACTAAATATTAAATATAAATCTTACAATTAATTAATATATAATTTAATTAATTATTTTTTAAAAGAATATAATAAGTGGTTTTTTAAACGACATCATAGATAATTTTTTTATTGAAGACAATCATGATAAAATCGAGTATAACTCTTACGGGAAACAAAACTCTTCATTTAAATATTAAATACATTTGTATATCTATAACTCAAATCCAAGATTATTGATTCAGTTAGAATAATCATATACAATAAATTCATACATTAATGAGTAAACATGTTAAATGAGTTGATATGCAAATGTATAAACAAAACATATTAATCTATCAAACTAAACAAACCAATGTCCATTAACTCACATTTATATAAATTAATTCTTACCAAACTCATACAATCTAAATGTCAAACTCAATATACTCTAATTTCAATATGATATACTATCTACATGTAGTTTATATAGCAAACTCAATATACTATACTTTTTATTTCAATCAAGGCATTTAATATATAGATAAGGGATCTATTCTATTGGTAATTTTGCTTGTATGATAGATGTACTCTCAAACATAATTGTAAAATTGTTCCGAATTAGTTGGTCTCATCGAAAACCGATAGCATAACTTATTCTAGTTGTTCATTGGATCAAATATCTCATTGACTCAATTTGAATCAATTTTGCTCAAGTTGACTCGACTAGTTATATATGGTTGGACCAATGAACGACTTTGGCTCAATCAATGAACTGGTCTAATTGAAACAATGTTATTTTTTAAAAAATAGAACAAAAATAACACACTTAAGAATCAAATTCAAAACTTAAAAATTATTTAGTAGATTGACTTATTACTAAACCACAACGATTTATTAATAAATTTATGACACAAATAATATATATACTTGTATTTTAAATTACATATCCTGGTTTATGAGTTTTAAATATTGACCAATCAATTCGATTACTGACCTACCAACCTAATACCTTAACTGAGTTGACGACCAGTCCAGTTTTTATAACACTGCTCTCTAAAGTTAATAAGCATTGTATGGAAAATAATTTTTGCATAAGTTTGCTCCATATTGAAAGTTTAATAGCACTAATTATAATTGTCCTTACAATAGTGTTTTAAAACTCAAACCATAGACTTACTCAATCAAAGTACTAGGTTAATGGATCATTGGTTGAATACCATAAATTAATATATTATTTATAAGCAAAAGTTATATCATAAAAATTGTTTTTGTTATATATATACTAAAAGTATGTGATGGTGCAGTGGTTAACACACATTTAGACATTCAAATAGCAAAAAGCATAGATTAGAGCTCGGACACAACGTGTTATTATTCGATTTGCACAATTCACATTAGATTATACTGAATATCAATTTTAAAAACTATGTCTTCAAAATCCTTAGTGTATAGTATTGTCAAAATGGGTTAAGACCTATGGGTTGACTTAGTCCATCATTGGTTTGGACTGGGTTGGGTTGAAAAAATTTACATTTTTCAATTATGGAAAAATTAACCTATCCACTTTTAACCTCGCCCACTTATGATAAGTCGAGTTATCCCATAGGTTGAGAGTATCGATCAACTTCCTTTTCATTATGGCCCACTTTCAACAAGCAACCACAGTGCCTCTCTCGCCTGTCTCACAAAAAATGCAAGTCTCTCTCGCGCATCCTTGTCAACCTTAGCACGTCGCTATTGCTGCTGACCACCAACTATTTGTCTCAACCTTTGTGACTCTACCTACCTCAACCCCTCTAAAGTCTCTTGTCATTTTAGTTGTGCTCCGCACAACACCAAGTTTTGTATCTAGTTATCGTCGTCGTCGTTGGACTACCAACTGTTAGTCTCAAACCTTTACGATTGTGCCTCCCTCAATCCCGTTGAAGTCTTTTGCTATTCTAGTTGTGCTCTACGATGTCTCAACTCACTACCTTGATTAATTGAATAAATAAAATAAATGAATAAATTAATTAATTCCACACTAAATATACCAATATATATTTCCCTAAACCCTTCGAGCATATACTAATTTGCAACACAACGAGAATCTTCGCCCACCAATTCTTGATATCACGTTTATTTGCTCATTTCTCTATATCACCTCTTTTATTCAACTCAAGAATCATAGTATATCATTCATCTCAATTTCTAGAGATAACAACTAATATCTTGTCGTTCGAGATTCAAAAATTACAAACAAACAAACAATTTATCAATACATCTGGAGTGTTATCGTTCATGACAACGATTCATATTCTGTAATAAATAAGCCAAACACGCATACAAATCTATGTCAAATTCTCATGAGATTTCATCTTAATTAAATTATATGTCTCCTACAGGTTAATTAATTTAAATTATTCATATGGATTTCCACAAAGATTGGTAATGTTTTTAATTAGCATTCACTCCTCACGGTTCCTTAAATTTTATAAAGTTTACTTCTATTGGTTTAGTTATAAAAATCATAAATTTCTAAAGATAATTTTTTGTCGTATATTATTTATGATGATAAATTTATATTATCTTAAAGTAGTATCATTAACATCTATTATTCTTTCCAAATTACGTAATTAAGTCATTATTACTTAATTCATCCTCCCACATCACGTTTTATTATTTTTAAACTTAATTTCATGACTTAAACTCAATTTTTGCATAAATACATGTACGCATCCAAATAATATTTATAACTAATTCAATTGAAGTTAGAATACGCTAAAAACTTAATAGGACAGACTCTTATATATATAGGAACCAAAAGAAACTAGTATTTAATTTTTACTATATCATTAAGTCACATTTCTATGTGTTTTAAAGTGTTGTCACTCTACTTTTATATACGTCGTGCCATTTAACAAAAACACTCGTTGTCACTCGTTTTCAATCCAAATTCAATGAAAGTTTTTTCATTGTTTAAATAACTTAAATTTCTGTCAAAATAAATTATTTTCTCAACAAAATTCAATTCCAATAAGTGTAATTTTTTTATTTTTTGCATTCCAACATACATATATAAAAACATAGGACTTTTTTTTTTTTTTTGAAAATTTAATTGTTTCTTTACAAATTAATTTTCTACACTTCCTTTTTTATTCTTTACACAAAATACTCATCTTAATTTGTAACCTTTTTAGTAATGAAAAATTTTAAAATAGAGAAATTAAACTTAATTTTAAGACAAAAATCTTCATTTTCCTTATTATAACTCATACTGCATTATTTCCTATTATCCCTTAACATTTTAAAACTTGCTTCGACACTAAAACATAGTCACAACACATTTAATCAAACACACTAGCTATTGGAAACAAATTCATATTTTTCTGTTTGGTGCTTTGTAAAACATTATCATAACTTCATAATACAAACATCACTAAATATTACTCAACTATTAATCATACTATCATGACTTATTTCTAACAATTTTAGGTCATTTAATCCATTGTCTTAGTCCTAATAATTTAAACAAAAATACTATTTCAATAGTACAGTTTTTACACTAAAGCAAAAGAATTTAACTTCACATTTTTATTTGGTTTTTATTCTATTTTTGGCTACCTTTTTAATGCGAATCAATACTCCAAATATAACCAAATATTTCTAAACACCTTCACAAGTAAAAATCAAAATTTTTCTAAACAACCAAGTCTTTATTTTTTGGTTTCAAAATAGAGGACTTCCAACAAGAAAATGCATATATAAGGTCATCTCTATACCTTCATAATAAGATATAATGAGCTTCAAACATTAGCCAAATAATACACATTCATCCTCAAATAAATAAAGGAAAAAACACAGCCAAAATTGGACGAAATAAATAACAATGGTACACATATTCTTTTGTCAAATAAATTGTTTTAGAACAGTTTTGCAACCAAAAAAATAAGCAACAAAAGAAGTTAGTATTAAGTCATTTTTCCCTTCATGAAATAAGTAGAAGAATGACAAAAGAGGGATGAAGAAACTCCTTCATACCTTGGTGTTTTCTAAAAACAAAAACTACTACAGAGAGGTAGGAAATGGTGCGCTCCAAGGCAGCTTTCTATGCTTGTTCTAGCAGAGTCATGCAGCTAGAGGGAAGTAAGAGAAGAAGAAAAGAGTCAAGGGAGGGAAAGAGGGGAAACTTGGGATCTGAGAAGGAGGCCAAGAGAGAATAACAAAAATTTGATGTGCTAGGAGGAGGCGCCGAATTAAGGGTCTGGTGGGGGAGGGCTTTAGTGGTCCCTTTTAAAGGATACCAATTAGGTCTTTGACTCCTTTAAGGTTAGGTTGACTCTCCTTAATCAACTCCTAATTATTATTAGACTTAAGTTAGTTTAATAAATTTAATCATTTCTAAACTTTCTAATTAAGTGTTTAATTTTTTCAAAAATTTAAATGAAACATAGAGAAATTAATTAATTAAATTTCTTGGTAAAAATATTGATTACCATTTTGTCATTAATGAATTGATCAAAGTCAACATCAACAATTTAATTCTAATTAATTACTTAACGCCAACTTTCTTGTCTTAAATTTTATGTGGCTCTACTAATCATTACACTAAATTAATTTTATTTTTCTAGATACAGTTTATATTTCTTTCTAATTCAATAATTAATTACTTAATAATTAAATAATAAGCAGAGAAAGCTATTAATTAACTTCTAATTAGTGAAATTTCTAATTTAATAAATTTGAGGGTGTTACACGTTCCTTATAACACCAACTCTCTCTCTAGTTGTTGTCGTCGTTGTCGTCGCTACATGTTTAACAAGTCTCGCCTCTCTTGTTGTCGCTAACCTCCTACTGGTGTCACCATTAGACCACCAACAATCATTCTCAAACCGCTAGACCACCAACCGTAAGAAATCTTTAAGGCTTTGCATAACATCAAAATTAGTAATATATTTTGAGTTAGATGTAACAAATAATTGTTAACAAGACACAAGCACACAGTCAGATTCGAATACACTAATATAAATGCAAGTGGATAAAAAACACAAATCAAATCATTCAATTATATAACTGAACAACATTCGTTAAAATTCCATGGAAAAATTTACAACAACAAACCAACTATATTTGATATTGGCTTTCATTTATAGGACGAACAAATGTGGTTAAGAGTAGTAAACCATCATAAGCATTGGCTTGATTTATCAATCTCTATCCTCTGAAAATATAACATTTGTTGCCCTTTCAGCCCTCCCACAATGTCTCTATGCTTGTTGGGAAAAGAAGAGGAGTTTTTCATTTATCAAGCCCTCTTCAACATCAAAGATAAACTCTTTAGGAAATTGTTGTTGTTGTTGTTCATTCTCTTCATACTTGTCATCTTGTTTAGTAAGACCATATTCAAAATTTTATAAGTATAACAAAGTAGATGTTAAAACTAAAATGTTTTTGTTGTTGTTCAGTATTTGTCCCTTTTGGTTATGATATACTAATTTAAAACTTAGTTATAAATCAGTGGAAATGTAAGTGAAAGGTTGATAATGTTGTTTGTTAGTTTAATTATCATGAAAGCAATGATTATGTGTGTTTGATGGATTTTACAGCAAATGTAAATACTTTTTTGAGCAAATCATTTTATTTATAGAATTCTTTCTTAAATTGTAAATGATAATGCTATTGGTGATTATTTAAATATTGTGAATGAATATATGTTATCAATCCAAGAAAAGATTGAGAAAAAGGATGAAAATATTGATAGAGTAAGTAAGAGATCTAAGACAACTACACCTAAAGTTTGGGATTATTTTACTAAAATCGGTAGAAAAAAACGATGGTAAAGAAAAAACTACATACAATGTTTGTGGAATAGAATATGTTGTCAATGGTACAAAAATATGAACTTCATCAATGTTGTGTCATTTGCCAAAGTGTTTGGTGTTAAGTAAATTAAAGACAAAAATGTCAAAAAAAAGGATAATTGATCATCTAGGAAAATTAAGGTCTAGGGAATTATGTGTAATGGTGATTATTTTCATGTGAGGTGTAGTGTCCATGTCTTGAATCTAATTATTCAAGAGGGTTTAAAGGTGACTGGTAATGTTTTGCAAGAGATTAGAAAAAGTATAAACTATATGAGATCATCATAGGAAAAATAAATTGCATTTACAGATTATGTTCTTCAAGTGAGGGGTATTGAAGTTAAGGTAAGTTTGAAAATGAATGTTATTACTAGATGAAATTCTACCTATATCATGCTTGAAAATGCAATTAAATGTTGTCGTGCCTTTGGGTGTCTACCTATCCGTGATAGAAACTATAGTGATTTCCCTTCAAATGATGAATGGAAAAAAGCTAAGAAAATATGTTCTTAAAGCTATTTGATAAGATTCCAAAGAAGAATTCAAACAAGAAATTGGGAATTTAAGGGTTAGGGTTTGGGAATCAATTGAAATTGGGACATTTGAAAATAAAAACAAAGAAACATGAATGGCAAGACACAACAAACAAGATTGTTTTATAAGCCTAAGGAGGATTGCCACAAAGAACGTGAGAATTCTTGAGAAGATTGAAAGATGCAAGGAAGAACCCTAGTAAAGCTAAAACTCAAAGAATATCAATCAATCATAATCTGCTTTATTCTGAATTCCAAAAAGGTTTAATACAAATTTCGTTTATGGATTCACCTTCCTTGGAAATAAATAAAAGAAAATTAAAATCTCAATATCATATGCAAAACTAGTTTGCCCTAGTGGTTAAGTGAGGTCATACTATGCTTATGAATTTCACTAAACAAACTTTAGAACTTAAACAAATAGAAAAAGGACTAAATTTTCTAATTGAACTTCCTAACTCTGCAAGCATGTTATACATGTAATCATCCTAGTTTTCTCCTTGTGTCGAGCCTTCGACACTTTGACCTCTAGTAGATGAGTCACCTTGTGTTGCAATGCCTCCTGGACTTTTCTAAGTCTGCCTCTATAGGCTTACCTATTGGGTAAAGATGCTCCCGAAATAAGGTCAATGTGGTCCTCAATTCCCTTTTTAGGGTGGTAATCCTCTTGACGCTTCCTTTGGAAACACATCTTGGAATTCCTCACTCACTTTGACTAACCTACTCATTTTAATCTCCATCTTCACTAAGCCATTGAAGTTTGTATGGCATACGGTGTAGTTTTGTCTCCAAATTCAGCTTGGTAACTAGCCTGGAACTAGCTACACTAGTGTAACTTCCTCTGTCAACTATAAGTGAGCAAATCCTCCCTTGGATGGGACATCTAATGTGGAAAAGTTTTTCTGATTGAGATTGATCCAAGGCTTGAATTTGGCTTCCCATGAGACCCCTAATCATCAAAAAGTCACCTTTCATGATACCTACTTCCTCCTTGAATTCTTCCTCCTTATTTTCAATCGAAGACTCACTACCTATATCACCATTTGGTAACAAAATCATATTCCTCTTGGCTGGGCATTCAAAAGCAGTGTCCTCTCCCTAAGCATTTAAAACACTTCACATTACTTGTCTTCCTTTTAGGGGGTGAGGTATTGGACCTCATAGGTGGCTTCCCACGTGAAGACGTGGTTGGGCTTGATGAAGTCCCCTTATCCCTCATGGCTTTATCCCTCTAATTGTCATTATTGTTGTTCTTAGAACTTCTCCTCATGGTTCCCTTCCTCTTGGGTTGTTGTTCTACTTAGAGAACCTTGTGCAACAACTCCTCCATTTCAACATATTCTTGCAACTCCACAACATGCCTAATATCATGATTTAACCCACTCAAAAACTGAGTCATAATAGCTTCATTTTCTTTATTGATTTTGGCAGCCCTAATCATGGTCGCCTCTATCTCCTTAAAATACTCCTCCACACTCTTATTTCCTTGTGTCATTCTTTAGAGCTTAAATTGCAAATTCCTATTATAAATGAAAAGGTTTAATATCAATCATAATCATAATCTACTATATTTTGAATTCCAAAAAGGTTTAATACAAATTTAGTTTATGGATTCTCCTCCTTTGGAAATAAATAAAAGAAACTTAAAATTCTAATATCACATGCAAAACTAGTTTTCCCTAGTGGTTAAGTGAGGATATATTATGCTTATGGCTTTTACCAAACAAACTTTAAAACTTAAACAAATAGAAAAAGAACTAAATCTCCTAATTAGACTTCCTAGCTCTCCAAGCATGTTATACATGTAATCATCCTAGTTTTCTCCACGTGTTGAGCCTTCGACAGTCGAACCTTTAGTAGATGTGTCACTTGTGTTACAATACCTCTTAGGCCTTTCTAAGCCTACCTCTAATCATGGGTCCACCTAAGTCATGAATTGGATCCTGGTCTTGATTCTTCTCATCATGGGCTTGGGCTTGTTGATCATGAATCTCCTTCTCGTTATGAGCTTGGGTTTGCTAATCATTGGTCTCATAAGCTTAGACTTTGATGTCCACATCGCTATTTTATGTTATGAGTAATTTATTTATAGTACATCGAGCATGATAAACAAGTTTAGAAAGTATTGGTACGACTATTGTGAGATTCTTGTTATTGGAGTTATTCTTGATCCACAAATGAAGTTTGATACAATTAGGTTTCGTTATTCAAAGATTGATCCTTTTACTTGTGAAGATAAGATTAATAAGTTAAAGGAAAATATGTATAAGTTGTTTGAGAAATAGTTTGAAACAAATTCAAATAAGTCAACTGCTTCAACTTGTCAAGTTTTTCCTCCAATGCAACAAGTTTCTTATACAGATGACGAGCAAATGATAGATGCATTTGAGGTAAGTTAATTAATTTAAATTACTTTTATTTTCATTAAATTTCTTTATTAATTAAATTATATAATTGATTATTTTTTTATTTTATTTTATTTTCTCTTATAATGTAATAGAAATATGTTAATTATTTGAGCTAACATGTTAATGACAATGGATGGTCTGAATTGGATCTTTATTAACATGAAGAGAATCTTGATCCAAAATTTTTTTTTTTTCTAAATTAGATGTGTTGGGTTATTGGAAGGATCATCAGGACCATTATCCAAATTTGTCAAAGATGGATTACAATGTATTAAGCATTCAAATCACTACATTTGCTAGTAAGTTTGCATTTAGTATTGGTTTTTGTACGTTAACTAAATATCATTCATCTATTCTTTCTGACAATGTTGAAGCACTTATTTTAACTCAAAATTGGTTACAAGGTTTTGTTGAGCCTAATAATTTTTATAACTTATCATGGCTATAATTATTCTATTACTTAACTTGTCATTATTAATTAACTAGCCTTTTTTTAAACAAAGATAAAGATGTTAAAAAAGATAACGTTCTTGTAGATTTAACCATACATGACTTTAATGTTGTTGATGGACAACAACAACATTGATCTTATAAGAACGAACCGTTTGTAAAAGTCTTGAACGTTTATCAACTTCTAGAATATTTTATGTTATTCAAGACTTTAAACATTATGTTAAGTCTTGATTCTTGTTTATTTTTATTGATAACATTATTTTGACTTGTTAGACTATTTTGTAATTTTATTTTAGACTGTTTATTGATAAGTGTCATTATTTAATACATTTATGTGAGAAAATTTGTGTCTTTTGGGCTTTACTGTTGTGGAAATTAACAATTACTTTCTAATTTGAGACTATTTTTATTAAAATACATGTTTTGAGTCTGGAAACAAAATGAGATATTTAATCCCAATTTTTATTTGAATTTTAGGGAGCTGAGGAGCAAGAAGAAATTAAGAAAATATATAGCTCGAGAGAAAAGTCAAAAAAGTTACCCGCTCATTGTAGCCGTCTCTACTGCAAGATAGGTTTTCTTCACCCCAGATACCTAATTTCTTTTCTTGAGGGATTGAATGTAATCGATTCGAACTCAATTGTATTTTGATAATAGTTATATAATAATTCTCTTTCTTTACTTGTTCTTGGTATTTCCATTTTACTTTTATTGTTGGCTTCTATTTAATCAATAGATCCCTTATTTTTATTCTTATATATGACTGGAAAGTATGTGTAAGAATTAGATCTGAATGGAAATAC
>JAMLFT010006569.1:0-15870 GCA_026544285.1 Pachyrhizus erosus
CTAAAATTTTATTATAATATAATTTATATATTTAAAATTTATTTATTTATTATAAATTTTAACTTGTCCTGTATAATATACAGAATAAAATAATAATTATAATACATGAAGTATCATTATACTAAATTACCAATGTTAAGGATCAACAATTTCCCCTGAATAAAGGCTTAAAAGCAGAAGACATTAGTTCTATGACGAAAAACAAACCTTAAAATTCCTTTAAAGACTCCGTATAAGTCATTAGATATGACTTTGGATTTATTATAATTGTTAAGAATTGTGTGACGAATTTATCTTAAAATCTGTTAAAAATCTCATTAAAAAAATGAAAAAAAATTGAAACGCAAATAAAAGTATCATTACTAGTATCCAACAAACGCTATGGGCCGATTCGGGTATTGCAGCTTCCATTATTTCATGAACAGTTCGTCGAGGAGAATCACAAGTTACTTACAGTTCTTTTCATACAAATTCTTCACTCTTTTTTATTTTTGAGACTCACAATATTTGTAACATTACTTATTACTGTCGTTCACTTATCTGTAATTATTTAAATTTTTAATCCAAACATTATTATGAATTCTCATGTCAAATTTACATGTCTTGAGTGCAATAATTGATATGATTCTTGAAAGGTATTCCGAGGTTTAAATAAAGAAAAAGAAAAGAAAAGAGTATGATTAAGCATGCAATGATACAAGGGTTAAGAGAGTATTTGATTTTGAAGCCTTTTAAATCAGATTTTCCAAGAAATTGTTAGAGTTATATTGGTTTGCATGTATGATTGGCATCTTCAGGGGCTTTTGGTTGAAGGAAGAAATTTTCATGTTTAGAAATTATGATTCTCATAAAATATGAATACTGAAAATCATGATTATAAAAAATAATTTATAAGAATATTAAATTGACATAAATGATTTTTAAAATAAAGATAAAAAATTTAAAATTTTCAAAAAACTTCAAAAAAAAAAAAAAAAATCATCTTCCAAACATCCCCATAAAAATTAAATGGTCAGAATTTCAATACATATTCCGGGAAACACGGATATGACGAAAAACCAGCTTTACTGGAAGTGGGTATGAGTACAGTACAAATACTACCAGTTTTTAGTAAAAGCTGGTACGGCTTCGTTTAAAAATTTTGATGAGTCAATTTTGATTTGAGGGTTGAGTTTCCTAATTGAATATGTTGATGACTTGAAGCTTCATATGGCAAGTTCTTCATTTCTGCCTTGGGCAATGTTACATTCCTTCTACACTTCTGCTATTACAAAGAGAAATGTCATGATTCTTTCTATCTAAACTTAAAAATGATCGCTAAATATGAAAGAAATGAGTTTCAGTAAATCTAATATTTTCTAAGATGACATGTAACTAGTGATGGTTATATCATTTTAAAATCTATAAACACAAATAAATAAAAAATTGGAAAACTAAAATTAAATTTAGCATATTTGTATGAATTAGAAACACTATATATTACTGTATCATACTTAAATAACTTGTCAACTAATAAATGTTGGTTCAAGTGAAAAAGAAATGAACTTCGTAACTAATCTTATACATTGAATTTGTCATTCATTGGTACGATTTATATAATTTTTAGACTATGTCAATTATCTCGGAATCTTCTATTTCCCTCTTCCCCTCCATTAGTACCTAAAAGAGTATAAAAACATATTACCTTAAATTTCCTTCTCTCTCCTTGCAGATTAACACTTTTCTCCCTCTGTTAATACTAATACGAATATAACTAGTATCTTAGATACTAAACAAGAAAATTCTCCCCTCTTCTTTTGAAACTAACCAAATAAGGGAATCTTCCTCCTCTTTTTTTCTTATGATTTATCCCCTCTCCTTTCTATTAAACCAAACAATGCATAAAGAAATATAAACTTAAGCTAAGTTACTAAAATAAACTATAGCTAAGAAAATTACCTTTATTTATTACTAAATCTAAGTCCTATTACAGCCTTGATAGTAATTTGGTAGATAAACGGTGCTTATGGAAATAAAAGGAGAAACAAAAACAACAAAAAGCATAAAAGCTAAAGGAGAACTTAAACCTCATAGATACCAAAAATAAAAAAGACAAAGCAATAATGATCCCATACGGTTTGCACGTACTTGAGGAACAGATACCTCTGGATTCTGGACCTTGTCCAATGTTGATTTATTACAACAAACAACTTGGATCCATGGACCATATAACCATACATACATACGGGTTGCCCGAGGATAACGTGTGTAATCCTTTGTTATAAGATGCCAAAACATAACTCAGAAACAAACATTTGATATGCCACTTGATCATGTTCAGCATCTCAGCCTTGTCATCATCAGCCAACCATGGTTTCTTTGTTTCACATGCTTCAAATAAGGACACCTCAGCTTTTTTTACACTTTAATTAAAGCCAACACACTACCATTGTCTGTTGCCAGTTAAAATGACAATCCTCAGACCAAGTTTGTTTGTTTGTTTCTTAAAGCAAGTATGAAAACACATGCATTAAAGAGACTTGAACCAACCATACAAAAAGCTTTTTGATGATCCATTTGATGAGCATAGTCTGATTAAGGTCATTTAGACCCAGGACAGGAATACATATTTTTCCTTAAAGAATTTCAAAAGCTTCTCTATATATATTAATTATCCTACTTCCACTCTATATACACAGATGCAAAATTAGATTAAGTTGCAGAGAAATAGAAAGATAACTACAAATTACAAAATACTAAGGCTTAGCACAACAAGATTGCAATCTTCGTCGTGAACCGTTTTAACTGTTATATCTCTTCACATGTTGTCTGTCCACTTAGACTTGTTGCTTTCCCAATAGGAAAGGCTTGTACTCAGAGGTTCCCTCTGAACGCTTTCAGTAACTCTTATAAAGGGGGACCCACTGCTGTAACGATGCTTTCTTTGCTCATGTTCCTGGCCAAAAAACAAAATCAACCACTCCGGTTTCCCACATCATAACTGGGAGTTGAAATGTAATTTGGGTCCATGACCGTGTCACCCTCCAGTATTCGCAGAACCTTGAACAATCACACAAGTGTGCCATTAAGATCAGGTGGGGGAAACCAAAAGTGGTTTAACATCAATTTGTAAAGTTAGTGTTCAGCATAATATGCTGGAAGCTATGGCTATTGATAGCTCTCACATAAGAAACAATCAAGGTTGATTACATAGAAGTTAGTGTTCAACACATGAGGAATTCCTTCAAGTTCTTGATTGACTCTTGGAATATAATCTTTTAGTTTAGGAAATATTTCATTGTAGCCCACTCAAGTAAAACGTGACAAAACAAAAAATATCTGTTGAATTTTTTTCCTTACCTGTGACATGCGTGGTCTAGAATAAGGATCTCGCCTTATGCATAATGAGGCAGCATGTAGCATGCAATAGACCTCATGTTCTGAATAGTGACTTCCCAACCTTGGATCAATCAGTTCCTCAATGGCATATTCTTCTAACAGCGGCCGTGCCTGTTTCATATCCAAATGCTCAAACAATTACTCAAGGCAAGGCCTGAACATCGAAAGAAACTCATGGTCTACTGTTTATCTATTGAAGTACCGTGCTTATTATTAATGGCATTAATCTAAAAATGATGCCCATATCAACTAAAAATCAAAATAAATTAGATATGAATATCAATTTAACTAACCCACTCAGTAAGACATTGTTGTCCCTTTGGTCGATTGAGGTCCACAGCC
Organism: Pachyrhizus erosus; assembly: GCA_026544285.1. NCBI lineage: Eukaryota > Viridiplantae > Streptophyta > Magnoliopsida > Fabales > Fabaceae > Pachyrhizus > Pachyrhizus erosus. Next base: position 3,721 of record JAMLFT010006569.1, read on the forward strand.
TTTCGTCCTGTAACAAGTTCCACCAATACCACACCAAAAGAATAAACATCAGCCTTTTCAGTTATTTGGCCGCTTTGAGCATATTCCGGAGCCAAGTACCTACATGGCACCAACAAAGCTTAGTTGAATTTACAGACTAACTAGACAATGAAACTAAATAAGGATTAATACACTGCATACCCAAACGTTCCAATTACTCTAGTTTCCACTCCAGTGTCACCATCTGGCTGCCACCTTGCCAGTCCAAAATCACCAACCTCGAAGAATTTTAACATTTATTCAATGAACTGAACTTTTTGAAAGAAAGATAGATAGATGAAGTAGTGTTCCTTTCATATATAAACTGCTGACTGCATAGCACAAAGCAGGTAAAACACAACCCTACCAGTGGTTCAAAATCATGAGTGATAAGAATGTTGTTTGGCCTCATGTCACGGTGGATAATGCAACCCACTCTGCACTCTTCATGAAGATATCGCAACCCTCGAGCAGCTCCAACAGCAATTTTTTGCCGGGCGGACCATTCCAATGGTTCTTGCTGTCTCCCTGAAAGACTTCCAAGTAATATATGTCAGTTAACAAAATCAAGCCAGTATCAGTAAAATGTACCCTACATGATATTGCAATCATTGTATTTAATGTGAAAATAACAATATCTTTATGCCTTTACATATTCTGCATTACTATAGTCTTCAAGATCAAGAAAAGTCCTACTCCATCCCATGGTTTGGCAGGCATATGAAACTATTCAAAAACTTAATCACAAGCTATTATAAATATGGATGAAACTGTGTCTTATTTTATAGTCTAAGGGCTTGGATCTCATTAGCTTTACAAAAAAATGAATTTGTTATATCAAATCAACTTCCCAAATATTAGATGACGCATAACTATTCAAGAAACCTCTGATGACCTTGGCCTTTTATGGACTACATGAATATTGCAAGTTGAATGACTTTACTAAGTTCAAGCCAATTCAAAATCATGACAAAACTTGGTCTGAAAGCAAAAGAAATTACCATATAAATGAGAATCCAATGATCCATTACATATGTACTCATAAACCAATAGCCTTCTTTTATCTTCTATACAGAACCCAATCAACATAACAACATTTCGGTGCTGAGCACAGCTCAGGACTTCTACCTCCGAGCAGAATTCAAGATCACCCTGAGAACTAGCCAATTTATGTTGCTTGACAGCAATGACTTGTCCATCTGGCAGAAGCCCTCTATGAACAGATCCAAATCCTCCTTCTGCCAAGAAATTGGCTTTTGAAAATCCACCTGTGGCAAGCTCCAATTCAGCATAGCTGAACCATCTTGGAGGTTTTCCAAAAACAGGAGCCTTGTGTTGACAGATTGAACATAAGGGAGGTGGACCAGGTGGGGTATTTCTAGTTAATGCTATTGCTTCTCTTACATTTCCACTGAAATCAAAGTCGGTCTTATGGGTTGAGATTTCATTTTCAGCTTCTCTATCAAGTCTTGAGAATTTTTCAAGCAAAGCTTTAGTGGTAGATGATTGAAGCCTATTATGAGATCTCTCTGTTCTTTCTTCCTTGGGTTGAGATGATTGTTGATGCAAAAGAAAATTAGTGATCCATGGCTGGAATCTCAAGCTTGCTGAAGATGTGGACAAATTTTCACTGTCTGTGTCTGATACAGAATCATCAAGTTCTGAATTTTCTTCGATAGTTTTCTCTTTCTTTAACTCACCATTCATCTCAGAGATGAAGAATGGTGAAGTTCCTTGATCAGAGCTTGAAACTGAAGAGGTACCAGCTTCTGTTGCAGTAAACGGTGTCCCTAGCTCAGGGCTGCTAGTTGGAGTGACAACTGGTCCTTTTATGGCATTTAAAGAATCATTCTTCTTCTTAGTTTGTTTTCCAGGCATCTCATCTTGTTCAGAAGGTGATGTACATAATTCTTCAAGATCCTTCTTTTGTGTTCCAACCAAATTCAAGCGGAGTACCTTGGGTTGGGAACGCTTCATAACCACGATGTTGCACTGCAGCTCTTCCATGCATTGTTTTTCCTCATGTTTGAGCTGTCTGTAAAGAAAGAAACACCAAAATACCAACAAAACAAACTAAATTATTATCTCAGATCAAAATAATAGTAAGATTAGATCAAATATGTTTCACATTACAATAGCTGCCTTTATGTGGGGAAAAATATAAAAGAATTTACTTGTCTAATACAACCCAATTGGCCTGGGCTTTCCTGGCTTCTGCAGCCACTGCTCCGCAGGGTGATCCAGACACAATTTTAATCTTCACATTTATCTGTTGAATAACTGTTAGGTTGGCATATGGATGCAAACACAACATTTACTATGAGCCCTTCTTACATCAAGGTTACTAACCTTGTTAGGATCATAGACATCATGGAGCTGAAGGATCATTTGAGAGCAAGAATCGGTGATATCACTCTTCTGTTCTGAACTTGATGATCCTGAAGTAGACTTCTTGTGACCACTCGCACAGTCGCCAGCAAACCTTGGAAAACCCCATAATCTTCGGCCTACATATGTACAGCACAATAGGTAGGTACACATATTAAAGGAAAAGCGAAGGTTCAAATGCCCAATCAAAAACAATAACAGAGTGAAAATTGTCTCATGCAGATCTAGACTTCAAGCTGAAATAATAGACGGGCACACTAGATATAGCAATAGTACATAACTATATTCAACCACAACCAAGAAAGTAAAAATGATCATTACACAAGGGGTGATTACATATCAACCTGCTATCTATGTATTCATATTACAAAACGAAACAATCCACATCATAAAGGGAATGAAATATTCGATTAGACTTAACTAATTTATAATTTACTTGTAAAAACATGGGCATCAAAATAACCATTGGGCAATAAATAACATCTGGAAAAAAAAGCACATAGATAAACAAATGAAGGCGAAAAATGGATTACCTGAACTTTGTGAAGGTACAACCACTAGCAGTGTAATGCAATCGCCAGGTTGCACAACATGAGTTAGAGACCAAATAAGAGCAGTCTTTGGAATTTCCTTTGATGCCTTAACGGCAACAATAACCTTTTCAGCTCCATCAGAACCTTTTTCTTGCTTACCTCGCTTCTGTTGTTCTCGACTCATCAGCACCAACAATCCCACAAAAACTGCCTTTCTCAACAGATATCACTCAATAGCTATCAAACCCACATGTTCCTATATTCTAAACACCAAGGGGGAGAAACACAAGAACATGTTCAAGATCACTAGTTTTCTCTCAACGTGTCAAGCACCAGAAGAATTATTTTATATATAAAACCAACATGCAACATGCCTCCAAGTAATAACAGAACAACCACTGACAAGACTCTTTTACCCAAAACTCAAACCTTCCGTGCTACAGCATGGCAAGTAAGCTTTTATCAAAACCACGCCTTTCAGTCACCAACAGGATGGATTCTGCAAGTACGTTACCAAAATAGAATCAAATCAGTCCGATATCATCTTGGCTCAGAAAACAAGTCGTTGCATCTCCCAAGCTCAGCAAGTAGTAGGCATCTCAAGTCTCAGAAATTCAACAAGGTTAAAAGTACTGCACATGAAGGTCTATGAGAGCATCCATTACAAGAGAACAGTTACAGACACTAGCTGTGCTGTGGAGTCTTCAAATCACCCTCCACAAGTCAAAACATTTGGCTTCAACTAGTTGGCTTTACTTTTGATAAGACGCTAAAGGAACCCCCTGCCAAAGATTCCACTACAGAAATAGTTGAGCATGTCCTTCACATATCAAGAGTTCCAATCACTATTGATATGACTAAAGGGTAAAGAGGACGTCTAGCTCTCCGGGTCATTGAAAGTTCAGTATCAATTTTAACCCTGCACAGTCCCAGAAGAATCAACTTTAAAAGTTAAAAATAGTAGTAATAATCATATCAATAATGCAAAGAGTCTAAAGAAGAAAAAATGCATGAGAATGTGAGACACACAGATAGCTAATCACTAGCAAACACCATTTTATTGCTTTAGAATATCAAAAACATCATTGACTACTAGAAAACAAGAAGAGAGATGCCCCGAGTAAGATCCAAACTTTTCTTTTACTCTATTATTATATTCACATACTATACCAATCCTCCAGGACACTGAATACCCAGCAAAAAATATCAAAATAAAACAACAACAGCGTCAAGAACAAATAATAACGCAACGTTTTCTGTTATGATTATCATAATGTCGTTACCATCAGAACTTGAAAATTTTCCGCGAAAACCGGCAGAATTACCTTAAAAAACGGTCGGTTCCTTATACAAAAAAATATTGTCAATAAAAAAGTAACACGAAAAAGAAAACATCAACTGCAAAACCTAACTGAGTAAAACAACGTCTTCCCAACCAAGCATTTTAATGAAAACAAAGGGCCACAGTGATTGAGCTCAAACCATTGTTTCAGAAACAAAAAAAAAAAGGAAAACGGAATGTGACCCTTTCGTGATAGTTCAGAAAAGTTGGAAAAAGCTGAAAGCTTTGAGTTAAAGGTTTCTTGCTTACTTTGCTGGAGTTTTCTCTTGCATTTGGGTAATAGCAGAATGGCACAGAATGAAAGGAAAGCGTGAAAATGGGTGTGAAAGGGAATGGATGGAGCACGGAAAAAATGAAACGGGATTTTAAGCGTCAAAGAGAATGGGGAGAGTGGAAAAGTGGTTTCGGTGAAGAGAAGAAGAGAAGAAGAGGTTGAGTTTGTTGGTTACTTATTTGAGTGAGCAATGGAGATAGAGACACGACGAAGGGGAGACAAAAATGATACTAGCAGTGTTAATTAAATATATTTAAAAAACTTCCAGTGTCTAATTTATTATTATAATGCGCAGTGGTGTTACAATTTGCTGTATAAGATCAAATGCACACACATTAGACATGACATACTTTTAATGCAGAGAGAGAGAGAGAGTTTGTCTTTAATTCCTCATATGAACTCCCATGTTCGTTTACAACTATTATTTTACAAGTAAAAGGGTGTATTTCTTACATGGTTTTGTAAAATATTACTTTAAAATATGCATGCTTAAATTGAATTGTTTTATCATAAATAATATACTTCACTTAAGCAAAGTCACAATATAGAAATGATTGTATATCAAGTGATATTTATACATCTATACATATAATATAATAAAGGTGGTATTTATAGTTGTTTTCCACGTTTTTAGACCCTTAATAAATAATTTATTATTTTATTTTAATTTCATTTCCTCATTTTTTTTATTTGTACTTGTAATGTGTCTGAATTAGTTTTATGGTGACTAATGATCAATTATTTATTATGGTAACGATAAGACAATGTATAATTACTACTATTTTTTCATAGTAGCACAGTGGTTTTGTGGAATATAATAGATTATTATATACTATTCAAATACACTATCCCACATTTAACCTTTAACTAACCATTATACACTGCTCATAACCTCTCGCATCTTTCTCATTTGTAAAATGCAATGCTTTTATTTTCCTCTTGATTAATAATAGATATACTGTAAGAATAAAGTGATGAAACTTTTTAATTTGAAAATAAAATTATAAAAAGATAATATTATATTATAACTAATACATTCATATTAGATATTGACATTTTGTCTCCAGTTTTCAAACTTGTTGATTCTTTAACTAATGTTTTATTTTTTCACATATTATTTATCCTTCCACAATTATAAATCACTATTAACCTTCTACATCTTTCTCACTTGTCAAATGTAACTAAAGAAAAAAAATCATAATACAAAATAATTTTATACAGATAGATATTGATATAACGTTGATTAAGAAAAATAATTATTTATATTGACATTTTTCTAAAATTTGTATATTGTATATAATATATTTTTATTTTAATATTAATCTTTTAATTGTTTGAAAATTTTTGTATGGTGTATTTCAATAAAAAAAGGTCATTATAAATATTAAAAAAAAAAAAAAAAGTATGTGCAACCTTAAAAATTTAAGAAACGTTAGTATAATTTACTATAAAAACATAAAATTAATTAAAATAATTTAGGCATAGATAGAGCTATGAGAAACATTAATGGATAAAGTAAATTGTATGTTACGAAAAATCTCATGATAACAATCATTTTTAAATATTTACTCTTTGTTTGCTAAAAAAAAAGGATAATACATGAGTAAAAAAATATATATGTGTGTGTTTGTTGTAGGAAAATGAGGGAGGAGAGAAATTTAAAGTTGTCCAACCCACATTTAAATCCTACCTTATTTCTTAGATGTGTTCACTCACTTAAACTCCATTTGATAGGAAAAAAAAACAAATAAAAAATAAGATGGATGAAAATAAGTAAAAATTAAAATGAAAACATAAACATCTAGTTTAAGAAAAATAGAAGAAAAAAAGTAGATGAATACTCAATATCTTACAAACTATCTTACTAAAGTCTAACCCATTTTCACTCTTAAAACTTAACCCCTTTCACTAATTAATTTAAAGAGAGCTTCAAAATATAAAAGTGCGTAAGTAATTTGGGACTAATAAAATGTATACACAAGATATTGTGTCTCTTTTCTTATGGTGTGCTTTGATTTAGGAAAGAAAAAAGAAATAAGAAAACTATTAGAAAGTAAAACAAAATTATAAACACAATATGATATAAATATTTTAAATAAAAAATATATTATAATATAATTTAAAATATTTATTTTGTTATTATATATAAAATAAAACGTTTTTTCATTTTCAATCCATATATGGACAAATTACAAAAATATTGTGGAACCCAGTTATAAACAACTTTCTTTTCACGATAATGATTAAAACATTATATATTTTTAAACAATGTTAGTGATATTTTATTTAATATTTTTTTATTGGTTAAAAATTATTATAAATTATTAATTCTAATGGACTTTATTCCATATTTAATATTTTTTATTTTAATTTAAAGATGCGATATATTAAAATTAATGATTTTTAATAAATTATAATAAATAATAAATCTAGTATTAAAAATAAAAAGTGTTAAAAAAATATTCTAAATATTTCTATATATATTTTAGTTTTCGTTCCATCCTCAGTCACCTATTCCCATTTTCGCTGAAACTAACAAAGTGTCATATTTTATTTGGAATGATGGAAAGGGAATAAAATAATTGATGATAGACGAAAAAGAGTGTATAGCAAAAAAATTACAGTATTTAGTATTAAACCTCAAGAAGGAAGGAAATATATAAAAAGAAAAACTAGGGAAACCCAACACCTATTAATTTGTCCATTTTGTTATGAAAGATAAAAGAAAATTGATTTTATATAATAAAAATATTTAATTATCTTTATTTTTACATATTTTATTTATTATAAATATTATATATTTTTTCTATTTTTGTACACAATCAAATAAAAGTAAAGAACAATTTTTTTTCTTTTATTTTTTTACTAAAAAATTTAAAAATAATTTTTATTTTTTTATTTTATATTTTTTCATTTTTTTCTCTAAATTAAACACATTTAAAATTTATTTCCCTACACTGTATCAAATTTCAGATAATAAACATGCATATATACGAGAGTGAATTAATGAGAATTGGTATGGGATTTACGCTCTATTTGGAAAAAGGAAAATAGAGTGGAAGATGAGAGAAAAAAATTGAAAGAAAAGTGGAAGAAAAAAAGAATTTTTTTAAAAAAATCATTTTTCATTTTTTTTTCTATTTTTTTTTTGTATCAAACGTTCCATTGGAGATGGTATAGGAATTAACTTGTTGGCTTGGGACGAACTTTTGTTTTCTAAACTAAATTAGTTTATGAGATATTTTTTCTTTATATAAGGGGGAAAAAGAAAAAATGCTCGTATGAGAATATATAGACCATTATTCTATGTTATAATAAAGATAGTATAAGAATAAGCATTTCCATTCAGAAAATAATATATAAAATAAAAGAACAAACCATGTGTGCAAACAGAATTCTGATGCATAAAATTAATTTTAATGTACTTTCAATGCTCTTACATTTAATAATATATCTTCAGTGATTTTAATTTTCTGTTTATACGAACGTGCTGCAGTTAGCATGCCCTGGAAGTTATACCATATAGAACAATTCTAAATAATCTTAATATTAATATTTTTCATGTAAAATAAAAAATGTATACAATATAAATTATATTTTAAAATATTAAATTTTTTTTTGTAATCGATTATATGCTATAAAAAATCCTAATTTATTTTGTAAGATATACAATCGATTACTGACACCTGTTTACAAAGACATCTTTCTTCCAAAAATAAGAGCTGCATGAGGGCTGTGTGGCAATTACAAAATTAACTGTACACTTCTCTCCATTTCTTCAGTGATATGAACAGAAAAAAAGATATATTAGATTTCACACTAGTGTTAATTATTATCTTTCTAGTTCCAGTGTTTTAAACAAGTAAAGTTTTTTCTTCTTTCACTCTTCCACTGTCTCCAATATGCTCTTTTGTTCCAAATAGAGAGCTAAGACATTAAGAAGATAATTAACAAAGTACAACAATACACTAGAAAGGGAATATGCTGTACCAAAATTCCCCGAATTATGTAACATCCTATGATTCATTTGCACGTACGTGAAATTGACACGACCCTAGTATGAGTTCTAAGAATTACATTGAGGCTGCCAAAGAGGGGATAGTGCATCATCATCTTCTGCTTCGCCGGCCTGGTTTTACTTTAATACTAACAACTCAAACTTGGTGTGCCACGTCTCATTCGGTTCATCATGACTTTATGAATCGTTGCATGGACATCCCATCCCCACTTTCTAACTAATTAGTAATTTCCATGTCCTTATTGTAACATCAATCTTGCTAATACTAGTTTCATTATTATTCATTTTTTTTCGCTAACTTACTAGTAGTATATACTAAAAAGAAAAAAAGAAAATTGTTTAAATTTGAAAGAAAGGAAAGATGGTGGCAATATTAAATTGTGAAAGCATTGACAGCACTGCAATCTGTATCTGTATCTGTATCTGTAGATATAGCAGATGAAGGGCAGAAATAGAAGACAGTGCATAATAATATTGTCCCTTGTTATCTCTAATCCCCAATCTGAAATCAACTTTTTGAAGCTTGTCATAAAATCATAAATGCTACTGTGGTGAAACTTTAATAAAACTCACCGTCACGTCAACTTAGCATTCAACTCTTGATGGTTACCTCATCAATCTCTCTCTGATCTTCTTCCCTTCTTCCAAATCCCAACCAAAACACCTTAGTGGGACCCACTCGCCGTCTATATTCACCACCGCTGTCATCCTTGGCTCCTTTCCCAATGACCAACTTTTCCCGTCTATCCCCACTTCCTTATGATTCTTCTGTAATTTTCGAACCAGCTCAATTTTATATCTACTCCCCAAAAAGCTTCTTCCTTGTTTCTTTCTATTTTTCCTTTTTTAAATTACTTTTTTTATCTATTTGGTGTGACAGACGTTAGACAACTAAATTAATATTTTTCTATTATTACTACTATGTTGATGAATTGCTAAAAAATATATATATACCCACAGTGTCTTGCGTAGGAAACAACAATTTTACGTATGGTAAAAGACAAAAAAAGGTGTTGCTGAAACAATTTTTAATTATATGAATTTGCTTTTGGTCAAGCTGTTCTTGCTAAACTATACCGGCTTAAATAGTAGTATAGCAAGGACGTTACCTACATGCACCGGATTTGTGATTAGTCTTTTTGTTTAAGGGAAAATGCACCCATTAATGGGTCTGCACTTTTCTTCCGTCCTTTGTATTTTACCTATTGTTTATGTGACGTGATTTGTGGGAGCATCGGGAAAATGTTGACCATTAATCAATAATGTATGTTTGGGAATATCGTGTACACGACCCACATTCGTTTTAAATATTTATATCTATCCATTCATGACGATTTAGTGTGTGGATTTTTTAACGGGTACACCCAAGCTTTGATTAGACGACATTTTCATAAGTACAAATGCCAGATTAATATCTAAATTAAAAGACACTAGTTGGATTAAATTCTCTTTAAAGCCATAATTTTAATATTCGAATCATAGACATTACCCGTAAAATTCGTCTTGGGTCTGAATTTACAGGTGTGTTTTTATCAATGTTTGTTTTACTTTTTTTACAATAATAATAATGAGGATGAAACCTATAATCTCATATATCTATTCTTCTAATGTCTCATTATTAGACCGACTTTAATGAGTTTGTTTTACTAAATGTGTGCTTGTTTTTATTTCAAAGTAATTTCTAATGAGGCTCAATCTTTAAGAGTATGGTTTCTCAAATCTATTAGTCATTAGATTCGACTTACATGTGTTAAATGCCTCTAATATCTTAGATTCTTCATGGATATATTGGCTATATGAGATTGCACCTACCTTGGATCATGGTGAACTAGTAGTATCAAGTCTTTGAAGTAGCACCACTTATTACATCCACTAGACTTTATCTTGTTCAATCTGCTTCTGAACTAGCACTTCATCAAAAAATCATCCACATTCAAGTAAGGACTAATATCCGAAACTAACATCAAATATAATATCAGATATTAGATGAGTTTTAAGTTTAGTCTAATCTCTTATTATTTTTATCTTCTGTACTTTCATTATGCTACTGAGATGTGTGTATCAATCGAAAGTCCCAACTTAATTACTTTAAACGTGAACCCGTTTCACTAACAACATTTTTTCCTGTTTATAATAGTAAACAATTCCATTTTAACTATTAACACTATCAACATCACTGAAAACAAATGAATTGAGTATCTGAAAAATGATAGTATCCAATTCAGATTGAAAGACGTGCTCCTCAACGTCAACATTGTATATACAAAATGTCTGAAGAAATATAGATTCATTACTGAAAGATTAGTATTGACAATGCATTGTTTAATAAATTAACGGGATTGTTATGTAAATTTATTTGATAGCGTTACACAATATGGCTAATTCAGGAAGAAAAGAGCACGCATTCCTGTTTTACATTTAATGCTACCCAAAATATTCACCAACTTCAATAAGATATCTATATTTCAACATTTTTGTCAAAGATGAACATGATGATGATTCGTCAAACTTCCATCTGTCAATTTGAGGTGAATACAAAATTGTTTTAACATTCATTACATGCTTAGTTTTCTTCTTCTTCACTTTTTTTTCCTGAATAAAAAAAAGAATGTATCGTTGGCGTGTGATTCAATTAACATGCTCTATAAAGATGGTGCAACCCCATACCCTATTTGAATACCAGCACTTTAAAAGTATAATGAAGTTGACGAAACGTTTGGAATTTGGAGGTTTATATTTTATCTTACTTGAACACCCAGTATAGCATTAAAAGATAGAGTTTGCTCCTAGCAAACGCATCAAAAGAGATGAATTTAGTTTGAATTAACGTTAGATTATTTAAAATCCTATGAAAATATTAATTAATATATTAAGTAAATGTTTACATGTTTAATTTTATGTTAAAAAATTAATTATCTAGAATAATTTTAAATAATTTTACATTAGATAAAAAATTATATAATAAATTTTATTATTAATTTATTCATAAAATAAAAATATTTAACCACAAATTACTTTACTTCAAAATTAATTTAATTTTGTAAATCTCTACCCGAACACACACACTTACCGCTCTCTCTACTTTGAGATCAGGGTTCACGCGCACGTCCAGAGTGTGTATGTTCTTGGAATGTTTTGAAAAACAGGTTTGTAATTAAAATAAAAAAATTCATTTACTATTTATTGATTCAATTATAATTAGATTGAGGTTAAACTAACAATAATTAAACATATATTTTTAATATTTTGTAATGATTTAAATAATAGTAATAAAATAGTATAAACTTTAAATTAGTATATCATGATGCTATTAATTTTGTAAAAAAAAAACATGATTAAAAAATATTCTTAAAAATGTTGGTTTTCTATTTTCTATAAATACTTTAAGAAAGATCCTCTTCTACATATCTTGAAACACAAAAAAGGTAACGGTAAATAGAAATCACTTAATATTATTTTTAATTTTTTATATTTAGAATTAACCTAATTTTGATTTTTCAAATTAAAAAAATCATTTTAATTTTTAAAATTTTAAAAATATAATTTTAATCTCTTAAATTTATTATTCAAGAATTAA